>JABFPM010005306.1:0-11439 GCA_022817325.1 Idris sp. 1 HC-2018 | reverse complement strand
TCCCCCCCCCCCCCCCAACTGACCCAAATTTGCTTATGTAACTCAGTATCACACTGCCGTAATTTAGCTTTGACGGTACCAGAAGGTCAGACCATTCGCAACTTCCTGCATCTTAATATAGACAGCAGTAATAGCGCTTGCTTGCTGATATCGGAGAGTGACTATCCATTGCACTTTATGTACCATAATGATACAACAGCTCATCACATATGCATCACTTTTATCACGTAACGTTTTAAAATTGCATAATTTCCCTTTTAATGCGCTATCGCGTGCAATGATTATTACATTTTTTTTCAAACTAACGCTTTCAACAATTTATTCGCAAACTCTCACACACAATTCGCTTCTTACAGTTTTATCCGGAGATAAGAGTTTTCTTTTACAAAAATCGTCAAATAGTGGAAATACTTTTAGTCATAATTATGACACCCTTGGTGCCTGATTATAAATTGATTTCCACTACTCGATGATTTGAAAATGTTGAATCCAAGTGTTTAATAATTTTAAGACCCATATATAATTTCTCTGTGGAGTTGTAAAAGGTGTGTTTGAGCTTGATCAATTATTATCCGCGGCTGTATGGCCGTAATAAAAGTTCAACATTGTTCTTCGTACCGGGCTTAAATCAACTTAACACTGTCGAGTGTATACGTAATAGAATCACAGGTAATTACCTTGGGCTGCGAAGATATTCCGAAACGGCTGTGATAAGGCAGATAATGATAATAATGATACTTGACGGTAAATCTATAGATGATTTCTGCGTTGAGTAACAATAACAACATTGCCGCGTTCATTGTCGTGTTTGATATCTAATCAGGTCGACGGGCTCGACAGTTTGACAAGACGCTAATTCTAATAGCACGTCTGTGATAATTTGCATCTCGACAGGTATTTGATTGAGCAAATTATTTTTGTTAAATTCAGTTCATTTAGAATTTCTATCCTTTTTTTTAGTTTCGATACTTTTGTACCAAATACTATTTGTAAACCATTAGAGCAAGTTCGAAGGGATACATTAATAATTACGAAAAATTTCAATTTAAAAATTGCGCGTACTTTTATGTTTTAATACAGTTGTTTGATTCTCCCGCAAGTTATTACGTCACGCAAAACATTGTAGTAAACTTTATATACCACCGGGGAACTGTCTGCATCAAACTTATCAGTTGTAATAATACAAATTATTATTCACCACGACGATTTCTTTTGCCGGTTTCGACGATAATAATAAAAGCCCGCTCGAAACAATATGTATATATATAGTGAAACAAAACTGTAAGTTGGCTTTACTTTAGTTAAACAATATTCCTTAACGAGGCTCGATATGTCTTTGTTACTAATAACTTCCTCGTATTACAAGATTTCATTTTAATTAGATCGTAACAATTATTTGCAGTGAACAGAAGAAGAAAAAAAAAGATTCATACAGAAAACAAAAATATGTTCATATCAACGAATGATATTGATTGAAATTGCAAATCAAGTCAGTTAACTTTACTTTGATGAATGTTATCTAATTACCAATACTAATACACATTTGTTATCGCAAAACTTGGTGTTATCTGTGTCAATGTCAATGTCTTTCAAGCTCAGAACCAAATTGCAATTACATTTTTAGTCCTACAATAAATATAATGTTTAGTTATTTGAACTACAAATTTTGTGATATCAAAATGAATGATAAAAAAGAAAATAAAAAAAGGCTTTCAACAAAATCGATATATTCGTCATACGCTCTCATTACCGTGTGAGTCTGGAAAATTACTATCATCCACTTTCATCGTACCCCGAGAGCTCGATAAAATCAATATCTGATCCAAAACACTTGATCCTCTCTCTTACTCTCTCGCTGGCTAGGAATAAAAATCGCGGATCATTATTATTTCCACGCAGTTAGACGTCAAGTTTTCTCATCGAGATTATTATTACTATCCTTACCATTTCTGTCATCATTATCGCGATTAATGCCGATAACAATAACAAATCCCAAAGACATAATTATTATTATATTGCAGGCGTAATACGAACAATTTGCCTTAGCACGGAAAAAAAACACACACATACACACTTAAGCGGGGCGGGCAAGAAGAAGTGGAATAAAAAATGGAGAAGCGAGACAGAGTCAGCTGAAATGGGCTCATTAGCATTATTTGCTGTCGTTACATAACTCGCGGGCTCTTCGTTGCACCAGAAGCAGCAGAGTGCGCGTGCTTGGCTTCTGTAAACGAGCGCTCGTTTCATTTTCTATAAGTCCGAGTGCATTCATCAACGTTTTTCAAGAACAAGTTTTCTCTCGGCTGTGCTAATGAAAAAAGAAGAAGAAAGAGAAAAAAATGTCACTGCGACGATCGATTTTTGACGTCACAGCGCGCGATCGTCAAATCCCGCAGCTATATTTTTTGCTTAGCGACTATCGCATACACGTAACGGAAAGCGTTATCCTGTTGTCAATGATTATACGAGGTCGTATCTTCGTTCCACGTCACGCCACATTCACGCAATTATACGACTCACAGCACGACATACGTGCGTGCGGTTTTGTTTTCGTACTGCGTTTTTTTTATTTTCATGCGGATACAATTTCTTCGTTTTATACATATATATATGTTCCTTTTTTTCTACCTCTCTACTTTTGCCGTTACGTATGCTGTACCTAACGTAGTCTGACATTCAAAGATTTTGCATCGGTGTTACGTCGCTCTCATTCTGGGTCAATTTTTTTTTCCAAAGGTCGTAGCTCCGAGACAGAATAGCGTTTGTGTATTTATGAACAGCTATAGCTGGAGTTTGGTTAATCTTGTTTGCAATTAGTCATTAAAACTTATTTTATTTGCTGATATGTCTGTTTATACGTGGCGTTAATTTTTGTACAAATTTAGTTAGCACTTAGCCGAGTTATTTATAATACTCGTTTGATTATCACTCGTCAAGTTGAGACAATGATAAGTGAGCATTTAGATCAAACTTTTTGAACGAATGTAAAATTTATGAACCCATTTTACGTGTGTATATTACTTTTCACTCAAATTTCACAGAAAGGTTTTTACATTAACGAACGAGTTTGATGTAAAAAATGCAAATTGATGTAAAACTGAAGCTTGGTTAACAATTGTTTAGACAAATAATGTCAAGATACACAAATTGTAGGAAACAAAAAGCTTGCTTTTGTATCCTATAAAAAACTGTGAAAAAAAGAAAAAATGTTATTTTAACTGAGCACAATGCAAGACAAGTCACGTGTGATTTATTACTTTATTCGCTGTAAATTGACGTTTGAATAACAAAAATACATTATTAATATATATAAATATATATATATATAACCAACATTTGCCAGTATGTGAGTGCACACGCGCAAGCACTCTGTAAAATGTGCAGCAAATTTTTGCCGTTACAAAGTTTGTAATAATTATTTTTACTTCTCATATAACAATAAAAATAATAATTTTGGGCAAGTGCATATCTTACTTACAGACTAATCAATAGTTGTCCAATCAAAAGTTGGAATATAGTTTAACGAGATAGAAAACAAGCGACGGAAAGTTTAAGTAGCATTAGTTTAATCACTTTTTTCGCTTGATAAGCGGCCGTGCCATTCTTTCGTAATGTTTGCAAAACTTTGTAAAATGTTTACTCCTTCGTTCGATTTGTTTGCGTCCGCGTTTAAAATCCAAGAGAGCATTGCTTTTGTGTGTTATGGTAAGTTGCTCTTCAGCCGGCAGTATATTTTTCAAAACGACATTGTCACGTCCCTAACACCGATATGCATGTAATAAATAGCGGCGAATATCCGCATCGATATTGTTATTATCATTATCGTTCTCGTTAATCGGATTGGCATTCATTAATAACGTTCCGATAGTCGTGCTTTCGTTTCGTAAATGTCAACTTTTAAATCATCGATTCAACGATTTTTTTGAGACTAACCGATTATGGCTTAATTATCTTTTCGCTAACTGTTTGGATAGATCATACTGAAAATAATACTTATTAAGATAACAGCGTTCTTCGTGTTATTGTAACTTTTATGTTAATTTTGTATTATGTTATGTACCTTAAATAAAATTCAACTCAAAACAAAGAAAATTTCATTTACGTCTCTTGTAATTTTTCTGCTGAAAAATGTTCTACCTTCATTTTCAAATTTGATTACACTGTACTATATAGTAATTTTAGAGTAACTTTTTTTTTAATTTTTTACTTACCATGAGATGAAACTAAAAAAAACTGGCTAATTAAAAATCATTACTTTTTATTTGTGTAATTCACTTTGCTTGAAGGAAAATCCGAAAATCTGCAAAAAAATAAAACAATATAATAAAATGCAAATTGTGGACGTACAACTGTTACATAAAATGACGATGTGCCAATAACACAAGAATGTTTACAACAAATCAATATCAAAACTAGACAATATCAATTTATTCGTGATCCACGTTTTTTTCAATTCTGTATTACAAAAAGATTTTAAAAATTGTCTATATCTATATATACTGCACAATTTTGCATAATCCATTTTACATAAAGTTTCTCAGGAATACGATAATATATATAAGTTTCTTTTCACAATTACACAGATAATAATTAACAATAATGGCAATTTATTATTCGCAGGTACTTTCAACTATTCTACACTATTCCATTCTGTGTATACGTGCTGCGTTATCAAATCATCACCGGCTTTAGACTATAATATTCGTAATTGCTTTAGTCGCTTGTATATATTGCGATAAGAATTTACTTACTCCCATTTATTCGAGCGCAAAACGCATTATTTACACACGTACGTGATTATTATAATCGATTTATGATTTCACATTCATTTACCTACACAATTTTTATGACGATTCCATTTTACTATTAAAACATTACATTTTCCGAAGGCGTGTTTTATAATTCGTCTCAACCTGCCTATTATGCACATTAAATAATTGAGTCCAAGATAAAACACCGAGATAAATTTTCATTTCAACTTTTCGGTTGCCTTTTTTTGTGAAAATGAGACGTACGTGGACCATTCACGCAGTTTTTTTAAATGCAAAATACATGTTTTATTTTCATTAAAGTCATAAACAATTTTGATTTTGATTTAATATAATTGTTTATGCAACAAACTGCAGATCTTATAAATAAAATAAGATGCACTGACACGATTCACTATGAATCAAGTGTTAATGACGTGCGATGATCAATGGTTGTGATTCTCATAAATGAACATCGTGTCGATGGAAGGCGGAATAATAACAGACAGAAACAAGATAAACTGCAACACTTCAGCTATATCGTGAAATTAATCTGAAACGCAACAACAGAGAAAGTCGCAGTAAATTTTGGCTTTGCTTTGCATTTGTCATAGGGCTTTTTGATTGAAAAGCATGTTAAGAGTCGTTTGATCGTGCGCAAAACGTGTCATCGGGTCACTTTGCCGCTCTTATTCCGTGAGTCATTCGGTGTGATTTTGCTATTTCCCGGCTTCGAACTGGCCTGACGCAATCGAGCGCAGTCGACATCTTCGTCGACTGGCTGCTATTTTTAAAACTTAATTGCGCCAGGCTGTTTCAATGAACGAGCAAGGAGATAGACAGATGCGCTCGCACAGTGAAACATTTTAACAACAAATAAAACGTACAGTCTTGATCGAATCTTCATTATTAGTGTGTACTTATAAAGTTTTACCTTTTTTCAAACAATAAATTCATAATAAAAATAATCTTTTTTAATGCGTACATCCAAATGATCTTTACTTTTGATTCACATACAAAAGGCAAAAGAAAAATTATGCGAGTATATTTTATCATTAAATATTTCCTGCTGAAGGATTTTTTTAAAGATATCTAACATAAAGGATTTAAGAATAAAGAAGAAGTAGACAAAAAACATTTAGCCACCTTCAAATAAATCAGTTATATCGAAAAATGTAAACTCTAATAATGTGACGTATATACTGATACCTTTGATACATGTCAAATAAAATTTCGTTAGAGAGATTATTATGTTAAATTATATTAAGGCAAAATTTCATACTGCGAAATACAGGAAAAGAAATCGTCTTCGTTATCTGATATTCTTATTTTCAAATTGATTTAATTTGAGTACGAAAATTTGTAAACTCCTTTATGTTGAAATATTTATCATCAAAATCAAGATTTGAACCATAAAATAAACATTAATCAAAACTCGTTTCTTATCACTCATTAATTCATTCCTTTATCTTAATTGCCGTAATAATGTCGTTGATACTTATAATTGCACATTTAATAATGCTTAACAACACATTAATGGGAAATGAATGTTGTTACCAATCAAAATTGGGATGATATTTTTCTTTGTAAATTAGATGAAAATAAGGCACCGTGTGCTATATCTTGATATTCATTAAAGTGTCTATCTATTTTGGCTTGCGATAAGGCATCTAGCGTAATTGTTTTTCCGTCCGCAAAAAGTAAAAAAAAATTGAAGAGACGCGAAAGAATCTCTTCGTTCGGAGTTTTGCAAAGTTTGTTACTTTGATCTTGTCGGGGCATATAATAGAAAACGCTCGGTGATATCAGTCAGCTGACTGCGGTTGTACGTCCTTGTTCTCCGCGCTCGTCTCGTGTTGTCCCTCTTGAGAGTCACACGAGGGGAACTTTAATTACGCAAGTAGGTCGAAAGGGGCGCCTAATTTATTTGCGACATAGGTGACTCTGTTCGCGGGTGGACCGTGCCTGACTGGCTTGTTAGTCGGCTGATATTTGTTAACATGTGCGAGGTTAACGACTCTCACAATTTGCCTTGCACCTTCCGCATGTAATGAGCTACGACCTAGCTGCACTGAAAATCTCATTATAATAAATTGTCCAATATGCTACCATGGATTTGTCCTACATTTTTTTATTTTAATTTTCTTCTTTTTTTTTTAATTGCCTCTATTTTTTGAAGCAAAAAGTTCCCCCCACATTTTGTCAACAAAAATCCTCATCACTGAAAATCTCATTATATTAAATTGTGAACACGTTTCTGATGCTGAAGCAAAAAAATGGGTTTTTTTTTTAAACTACTTCGTTAAGAGTAGATTGATGATATAAATTAATCCCTTTTGTAGTCAAGTATGATGTATGAATTACATTAGTTATTTAGGAACATAATACACGAGAAGCAGTGTGTACGAGTTATTTTCATCTGAGAAGAAGAAAAAGGAATTTTTGATTTTTTTTGCTAGTGACTCATTTTGGTTGAGAATATTTTGGGGCATTGCAAAGAAAACTTATTCAACACTAGTAAAATTTGTATTAAACATTGTGTTATTAAATGTTTAATAATTATGATTATAGTTGACTAAGTTGAGTAATTTATTTAATTAGTTTTTTATGCTTCGCTATGTTTTCTCAACAAGCCTTTTCATTAAAAAAGTTATTTCTCCATTTATTTTATTTATTACAAACCGAAAAAAGTATAAACTTTATCTTTCTAAAGTTCTAATATGAGTGTATAATAATGCAAAAGTTTGATAACTTTTTTATTTTCACATTTATAGTAAAAGTTTTATACAACTTTTGTACTTTTTTTTGCAGTAAGATTCTTATATCAATTTAATTAATCTTTTTATATAATTTTTAAATTTGTTTATGCGTTTTAAATCATTTTGAAAATATGTAATTGAATAACTTTTGAGCAAGTTGTTAAATTATTTTTAAATAAAATTTATATTTTAACAATTTTTTATATTTTAAAATAAATTTCAATATTTAATTACTCTTATAAGAATAATTACTTGTAATAAAAATGTTGACTTCTTTTAGATAAAGAAGTAATAATCAGTCACAAAGTTTTTTAGTAACAGTAAAATATGATGAATAACGAAACAACATGAGTACCGAAAATAAAATAAATAGCAAAATAAGAACGCCTTCACTGTCCTAGAAAAATTGTATATAGAATAACTATATACATGCATTGTTACCGAAGTTTTCAGCAGCACTCGTTGTTAGACTCGTATATTTTGTATTACAGTAACAACGCAAATATTATGGCATCACATTATGAATCAATTCAGCGAAAATAAGTGTTGGCCCGACATACTTCGCAACACTTTCTAAAATGCTGAAACAATGAAGCAATTTTTTTTTCAAACGAAAAAGATATTGTATTTGTAAAACATTAAAGTCTCTTAATATAATTAAGGAATTAAATAAAGCTAATTAAAATAATTAGTTATTCAAATATACTGAAAAAAATCAACAAATATTTTTGATTAATGTGCATGTTGATAATAAATTTTAATACGTTGAAAAAATTTCATAAAATATAGCACTCATAAATCAGCACAAAATATGGATAAAACTTTGGAAAAATTTCAATATTTTTATTTAGTTCAACATATTTGAATATTAATACAATGCCTTATTTAGGCTTATAACATTTGAAATGATATTTTATTTGAACTAAGAGTTGATTGCCATTTACGATAACTATGACTAATAAAATATTTTATGATCATCGTTACATTTATAAAACATTTTATGTATTTTGCTTTGACATGAAAGTAAAGTGTCATCAAAATTTTGTATTATTAAACTTTATTTTTAACTACTTAAACAGGATTTATTTGTCTTTTTTATATAACAAATGTTATAAGCTTTTGATTGTTTTGTTCTATCAATAATAGTATATTTACTTTTAACGTTACTTTTTTTTTCCTTACATGGCTCATCAAGTTGACTTTTTGCAACAAATAAAAATTACTTTTTTTCAATCAATACTTACAAACTTTTGAGAAACTGAATACACGAAAGAGAAAAACTGTTAAGAGCTATTACACAATTGCATTTCTTTCTTATTTCTAATACCGTGAAAATGTATGACCCAATTTTATTAATAAAATTGCACAAAAGTTAAAACATGTTGGATGTTTCATTAACTTAAATTACAATTAGATACAATGTAAAAACAATAACACAATAGAAACTGTAACTTGTTCGTATTTTTTATTCAAAATATCTAGATTACTTAAAAAGTCTGCTACATTTTCAAAATTTGTTTAACAACTGACAAACTCATGATAAAATAATAAAAATTTTTAGTTTATACAAAATTTAAATTTTTGTTTATGAAATATCTTTTTATAATCACTTAATAGAATTTATTATTGAAATTTAGTTCAGAAGCGTTTTAACTTATTACATAACACGTAATTTATGGAAGCTGAATAATTATATAATAATGTTGAAGAGAATTGATGTGATAATTTCAATTGTGTCTACATCTTCAAATCCTTTGAAAGGAATACTTTTTTAATTAAATTAACGGAATTTCTCAGATGTACAATTTTACTCGTATTTACAAGAACCATCTTTAACTTTAAGTAATAATTTAAGATGGTTATTGAAATGTATAATCATCCGTTAAATATAATAACGTAAGTATAGATTGTTTTTAATGAAAATAAAAAAAAGAACTAATTAACATTTCATAAAAATCAAATTATGAAATGAATTTGTTTATTGTATCCTCGAGTTTAACGTTACAAAATGTGTTTCACGCATTGATATTTGTCAATTATTTTCATTAGTGAATTAATCAAATCCATCGCGGTTATTTTTTTCATGATGAACAAATTACAAATTTAAATTATACGTTCAATTTGATAGAATCGAATTTTCTTTAAACAAATTACGATATAATTTATTTTAACAAATGATCCATTTAACTTTTATTTCACGTTACAAAGTACTCTTTTTCATACAAAAAAGTTTGTCTAAAAACACGACACATCAATTTGCCAACTATAAAAACAAAAACTGCTGCATTCATCATAGTGTAAAATTTTTTATTTACGCATCAACATTAAAATAGAGAACTGTTGCAGATAACAAAACTATCTGTGCACACACAGACAAGAACAAATTCGCCTACATTTGACTCGAATAATTTGAGCCTATATAACGTGGTACAGTTACGCGTACATCAACAGTTTTGGTAATTGTTTCTGCTCCACGATTATGTTGCTCTTGCAATTGTACAAAACTGTACGATGTTCATCCATAATTACATAACTACTTGATGAGGTAAAATAATAAATGAGTTCAATTAGCGTGAAACGTTTGATATGTTGATTGCCAAATGCGGTACGGTTGGTTTATAATTGTTTTAAGATGGGCTTCGAGGCATTCTATTCGAGTTAGTAGCTTGACGATGCGGCTACCATACAATATGAATGAGGCGGAGGCGAGCTCTGCCAGATGTGACTAAGTTAATAGCACAGCCTCTCAGAATGCAGCTGGAGATATTGAAATTCGTTGGTATTTAGCTTCGCGAAATTTCGCGGGCTTATCTCCTGCGTGTATATACACAAACAAATTCAGCTGAGCAAAATTGTACTGCATCTTAAATGAAAAATTTTTTCTAATTATAAAATATAGATTTTAGTCTACAATTTTAAAAATTAAACATTTTATTTTCTAGGTTGAAATAGGTAAAGTATGTATGCAATTCAGTTTCGCTAATTTGTATTAGCTGAATTTCTTCACTTTTGAAATAACAATTGTCACTCCTTGAATGTAATTGGACACGAAGGTCAGATCCGCGATACGTTGCATTTTAATAACGCTGCAGACGGGGTTGCGGTAAAAATGGGTTTTTTGAAATGCCGCGTGGATATCGATTTGAGATTGGCGACAGCTGCATGTTGCTGGGTTCAATTTTTATTATAATTTTTTTTTCATTTCCACGCCGATGGCTACCTAAGTTTCATCCAGATTGACGAAAACTCGATAAGCAGATGTTTTTAAACAGTTTTGCAAATTAGCCAGCTTTTTAGCTGTACCTATTTTCTTGTAATCGTTAAGTAAACGTCTCCTTTCGAGCCATTATCAGCACAGTTCTCACATATTCCAGTTAGATAAATCTACTGCAAACAATGATAACAGTGTTCAGAGTACAGAAGTTCTTTTTTAGTCTCATCATTTTTAGGGATGAACGTATAACATAAAAATCTGCACTGAAAAAAATCACAATCCAAGCTGAAGAAAAGTTGAACACCTTTAGCTATTTTTATTTGCAAAATAAATCTGTCAGAATTGAAATTGATACACATTTTGACGACTCCGCTTTTACAATTTCTTTTGCTCTGACGTATGTTGATAAAATATTTTGTTTTCAAAAAAGTCTTTTCAATTACTGTATATGAAATAGCCATTTAATATTTTAGAAAATCATAAAGATTTACTATTAAAATTTGCTAATCCAACCATTTGGTTGCCTGCTAAAAGTAATTTAAAGTTACTTTCAGGTAAGTTATGTGGTTTTCACTTTAGGAATAGTTGGTTTCATGTAGCAAAACTTCGTGCTACGCAAATATTTGTGCACTTACACATTAAGGTAATCCAACCGAAATGCGCTCTGGTAAACAAATTTTGGATTGAAAACAATAAAAGACCAGGCCGAGTAAAATTA
>JABFPM010005305.1:0-11440 GCA_022817325.1 Idris sp. 1 HC-2018 | reverse complement strand
CTTGACTAAAAAGCACTATTACCACACAGTTAGATACGCGGCAAAACTTTTATGAAGCGAGGATAATCGAGAACCCGTTCAAAACTAGTCGAAGAAACGGACTGGCTCCCGCACCCTAGGAGTTCGATCCCTCTTTCTCTTTCGTTTTATCCGCGTGTATGTACTCACATATAAAACCACATGTTGAGTACATTTATACACGGTTAAATAAGGAAACAAAATCTTCACTCATTGTACATACTGCAATCAACAATTTTATTTTCATTCTGCAAAAAAGTAAAGATGAAATAAGAGTTAGGTCTTTTTTAAACATTAAAAGCCATAATTGAAATCAATTTAATAATGATAATTGAAACTTTTTAATAGCAATTAAAATTACGAAGACATACAAAGACAGTTACACAATTTTAATATCAAAATTGGTATTTATTAAATATACATTATATGTGGATTTTGCTCGGACTTGCGGAACGGTATGAGTTGTAGCGTATGCCCGGGTCTTCGTAAATAATATAAGTTAATGCGCTGCTAGTCTCTGTGCTGCGATCGAATGTTATATACAAAAAAAGAGTAGCCTGCGCGTACATTCCATTTATTCGCGCTCGCAGCGGCATCTTTGAAGAGCACGCCACCTTATTGCTTACGTTCGCAAAATAGAACTGCCCTGATGAGGATCTTGTACGCGCGATTTGCATAAATTATATAACTAAAATTATACATCAACGTCTAGGAGATGAAGTATAAAATAATAGAATGGGCGGACTCGTCATAAACTTGTACCACTAATATCCCCGAACCAGTATTCCGAAACTATCACTTTTTACTCAATTTCAGTGCGATAAATTTTAAGATGTCAATAGATTTTGTTTAATGTCACTGTTTTTATCACAACATTTTTTGGCTTTTTATGTAAAAGCTTTAAAAACGGTAATAAGTATTTAAGCACTTGAAATTTTAATAATGCATCATGCAAAATTATTTTTGTACATAATGATGTGTTAATTATTCCATGGAAATTTGTTTCATAGAGATATTAAGTCATAAAATTTGCAGAATATGAGCATGTTGATATATTTGCATAATTGTACAGCATATTATAAGAATTATCTCGCAATTGTATAACAAATGGCACTCGTAATTGTTTTTCTTTAAAAAATTAATTTGTGTAAAAAAATAATAATCAGAATTTAGTTGTTTCAAATTTCTTGAAATGTTTTAACAATTTTGATCAAAATTATTTTGAACAATTTTCTTTTTATTTGAATTTACTAATAGAAATTTTATTTTCATATAATTTCTTACTGTGCAAATTTATTTTATAGAAGATTGTACATAACTTATATACATTTTGATCACACATGAAATCTTCACACAAGCAACTGAAAATTTATCGCAAACTCATCATGGTAAATATATTAATTGATAAAAAAAAGTGCTTCAACTTCAAAGGTTTACGTACTTTCCCAAACTTTCGCCGGTCGGATCTAAATGGAAAGCAAATTTTAAAGCGTGTCGTCGCAAAACCGCATAGTAAAAAAGCTTCGATGGAATGCAATTATTCGGATTAAGTCGAGCCAGAGAGTAGCTAGGTTAATTAGTATAAGAAAACTGCGTTTCGAAAGGGGAGAGAAGTTTTGGGGAGATCGTTTTTTGGGCCCAACTCTCAGCTAGCCGAGGGAATAAAGCAAAGGCCTTGCAGGGCCAAAGACTTATGGATATCCATAGCAACGAAGTCAAAGCCATTAATAACTCGAGTGGGAACGCCCATCTTCATTTTATACCTTTTCTTTTAAGTCGAGCGCGCACGCCGAGGACGAGAAAGCCGACTCCGGAGGATGTACATAAGCGGACAGCAAAGCAGGCTCTGGGTCAGGTATATGAGATACGCACCGCGGAATATATTGGAATACCTGAGAAATTTAGTGGCGAGGCACTAAATTTCTTTGCCATGACTCTGCTGATATGTGCAGGAGGAGGCGAAAAATCAAAAGCTTTCAACACGCCAGCCAACAAGATCATTTACGCTCCTGTATATAATACAATAAAATTTGAGTTGTTACAACTTTTTTTCAACTTGAAAGGTGGTTTTTCTATTCTCTGGGGCAAAAGATATCCCCGATTGATTAACAATTCAATACGATAGGCCATAACTATGCGAAAAGTTATTACGCGTGTAAGTCATATTCGCACGCATGTTCGGCTGTTCTAAGCTCGCGAAGCAAAAGTGCAGGCTCGTCGAAAGAACTGTGAAAAAGGAGAGAAGCAAAAGCGAACTGGAAGAAGAAGATGATGAAGAAGAAGAGGGCTCAGAGGCCAACTGATCATCGTATGCATTTAAATTGGTTCATTAAAGCCCATGCTCGTCGCTTCCCGTACCTTTCAGACTACCCCTCGCTCCCTGTTGTTATACTCGGCTGCTATCAACCCGCCACTGGCCACCCTACCTATACCCAGCCATGTATATACATAAATGGAAAGTATTGCTTGACTTTCGACAGGAACTGTCATCATTTTTTAACATTTGTAACGTTTATTCATAATCAAAGTTTTGGTTTGGAAAACTCATCATTTTTATATATATAAATATATTCTTCATGCGTATAAAAAAAAACAAACAAACAATATTTGATAATAATTACGAAGGAATATTTTTGTTCGAGAGTTTTCGTTACAGTTGCACCGTGGGACACTGCTCATTCTGATCTTGGCGAGTTTAAATCCATTGAACTTCTCGGTTGCGTCTCCACCTGTTTGAAACTCCGTGGCAGGATCGCCGGAACTTGAACCCGTAATGCCCGAAGGTCGCAACATAACTTCTATTTCAAAGAATTAAATCTTCTTCCGTCCTTCCTCGGTTCCTTCCTTCCTTCCTTCCTCTTGCTTTACCCGTTTGCGTCAAGGTCGACAAGATTAAAACAAATTTATTCCCGTCATTAATTATTACTACCAGCTAAAAGATAATCGTAAAGTAGCTCTGCGTCGACAATATTTAATCTGACTCAATTCCAAACACTTGTATTTTTTTTTCTTACAATACTTGTATCAATAAACAAGTTAATTGGTAGAAAAACGCGAGAATTTAGTGGGTCCTGATGCAAATTCATCGTGGCTTTGTTAATATTGTAAAATGTTTTTTTTTATTATTTAGAAATAGTAAACAATTACTCATGGAGAAGTGTGTACAGAATTCTTTAGACAATAATAATGAAGACAATTTTTTTTCGATTTACCCTTTTCTCTTTATGTTTTATGCTTCAAGTTATACTTTTAAAGAAAATCACTTCTCCAGTTCCAAACAGTGAATCTTTCGTCGCGCAATTACCCTCGCTATACCGCGTGAGTTGTAATCCATTTAGATTACAAGATATTGACCAAGTAATTGTACTCGCTAGCGTAACTCATATAGCACGTTATTCATGTTACACTTGATGATTATCTGCACTATCTAGTTCATGTGCTACTGGTTTTTTTCTTATTTTTTTTTCTCTTGTACCATTATCAACACATTTGCACATATTCTTGTTATATTACACGCTAGAATAACTTGAAAAAAGGTGCCGGCTTTCAGACTTTTCGATATACACAAACAGGTTGACTTATTTTATTATAATTCGCAGGTTTGCATAATTAAGCTGAAATAAAACCCGTGAAACATTTTTTTAGCGATTTCATGCATGTTTCATGTATGCATTTGAAATACATGAACCATGCAAATGTCATACAAATCCCATACATGAGGTTTGTTTACATGATCAGAAACATGCATTTTGAAATCACGCATGGACCATGCATGGAAATGGCTTATAGATTATGGGTATGATTTTCACATAGACTATTATAAATCTCTGTGGTTCAGATGTAAGAGCTCCAGTTTAACACTTCGGAGTCGCAAGTTCAATTCTCGGTCAACCCCTTCAAGTCATACATGACCCATACATGATGATGAAAACTAAATCTAAAATAAATCTAAAACTAAATAAAACTATAAAAAAAACAAATCTCATGTATGGATTTTACATAAGACGCGGTTAGTCCATGTATGACAGATATACATGGACGGGACCATACATGTACCATGCATGAGACCGGTAAATATTTTTTCACGTAGTTATTTCAATCCATGGTCCATGCCTGATTTCAAAATGCATGTTTCTGATCATGTAAACAAACCTCATGTATGGGATTTGTATGCAATTCGTCTGTATCATACATGGTGAACATGCATGGTTCATGTATTTCAAATTCATTCATGAAACATGCATGAAATCGCTAAAAACATTTTCACGGGAAATGTGAATATCTGCAATTTCACTCTTGTAAATTTATTTTGAAATCAAATTTTCAAATTCATTCAAGTGCCATGCTTGTCAAATCAAACATATTAACTTAGCTGAGTTGTTTTCTATCATTATTCTGTATATGCGGGGGCTGTCTCGTTTTGTGACCGGAAACCGGAAATACATCACGCAGTAACCAGATTTCGGAGAACATTTTTTTTTTCACATTTCCTTGTGTTGCTTTTAGATTAAAATTGTTGTTCTCTAGATAATATTCTATAAAAAGAATAATTTGTTAAATATTTAAGTGAAACACTTGAATTTGTTTTATTTATTTTTTTAGGACGCTTCAAAGCACAAAAAAGTGTACTATAAAATTACACACGAGCATTAATTGAGTTTAATGGATAACTGATAAAACATACTAACTTGAATACAATGTTTAATTTGGAATAAAGAAAATAATCATGCTACAGTAAGCATACACAATGGTGCACTTTTTTTAGATACAGGCTTTAAACGTATCAACCTTTAAATACATTTTAAAGCACTTATGATAGTCAATTATAGATATGTAATATGCGTAGACGAGTGTCTGTACAAACAAGCCTCGATTAGAAACTTAACGATTCTAAAATACTTTGAAAGAAAAATATGCAGGCAAAAAAACAAGTAGTTCTATATTATGAAGATTTGTGCTACTTTATTAGTCCGTAATAGCTAGTTATTTTTTTGCGGGTAATTGCTATTGTTATACGCTAATAAATTGCAATTACAGTGTGACAAAAAACGAGGTAACTTCTTTTATTGAGTAATGATTGCTTTCTTCTCTTACACACAGGGAGCAAAGTGCATGTGCCTGTCGATCTGTCCATCAAAAGCAAACCCCGGTAGTTAGTGTCACGCGTTCAGCCCTGCAATCATCCCACGTAAAAACGCAACATCCTTCTATCGGACTCTGTCACTTGATCGAAGCACACCTTTTGCATACAAATTCGCCACCCCCAATCTATCCTTCTCTACTGTCCATTCTTTTTCTCCTTTTTAGTTCTCTTTTCTCTCTGTCTAGCGTATTCATTGTGGCGCAACCCCTGACTAATCTCATTCCCTTTGGAGTGACGGCTGCACGTAGGTGCGCACGCGATCGTTTCGCGTCAGACTTAGGCGCACGTGGGAACTCGAAGTGTGCTTCCTATGGGCAAAACATCAACGATCAACCTTCACCACCGACCCCCGCTGTTCTCGTCATCGTAGATGTTGTCGCACTCGTTTGCAAAATCACCCACTACGTGGATGCTTGCGTGATTATCCAGCCACGATTCTTTGTGCACACAAACATAAACCTCTCGGATCTATAAAAATTTGCCATTTTTGTTGGGTTTTGTTTTGGTTTGATACCATGAGTATACCCTGATATAATATTTAACTCAACATCCTGTTTAATAATATATTATTCATAAGTTGAGATTCTTATGAAGAAAAATGTTATCAGTTTTATTATGTCAACTCAGTTAAAAAAAGTTTTATCAATTGTATTAACAGCTAAATTTATAGATTTCATAACTTTTTTTCTCTTCATTGTAATAGTGTCGATATTTTGATGTATCGATTTCCGATTGAAAAAAATATTTAGGACTAAGAAATTTTATTTTAACAAAAAATTGGGTTTATTGAGTTTTGCCTTTCTACTTTTATGTGTTTATTCAAATTGTGATATTAAATGGAGATTAGAATAGCATTTTATAGATCAATTTTTCTTGAGAAGCTTTTGTGAAAGTGACAACGAGTCCGCCTACAACATATGTCCAAAATATATCGAGGACTTTATGAAATGTTTCCATCTGCCGAAACCTATTTCATTCTTCCAGAAAATATTTGAAAATATCACAAATCAAATATTTCTAGATTTTTGTTTCTAAATAAAATGTAATTTGATGTACAAAACTTGCACAAATAATTTAAACCTTTCAGATGATTTAAAAAAAGTTAATTTTAGGCGGGATAAAAAAATTATGGTAATTATCATATAATATACCAGTTACAGTAATTTGAACGTAGCATGTATGTATGTTTCGAAGTTGATCCCCTCATGCCATATATTTAAATGCAACCCCAGTGAAATCGGAACGATTTTCATTGTGTTTTAGTAACCCTAATACTATTTCTTAATCGTTCCTCGTTCACAACGTATACATATTAGTTAATGTCATGCAAAGTGACATATTTTCATCTCAACAAGCCATTTAAATAGCCAGTTATTTACGAGACACCTTTCAAAAGTCAATCGCAAAAATTGATGATTGCTCATTTTTTTCTTACACTGATCTCATTTACAGATATTACAATGCTATAAAATAAAATTCAAATTATAATAAAATTTTTCTATATCCATAGTAAGTATTGTACATATAAGAAAAAGTATTTCTTTCTACCAAGCAAATATATAAGAACAGTATAATTAATACCCCGATTGTTGATTTATTTGGGAACAAAAATAAAAGTGGTGATTGATCAAAAGTGAAAATCGATGGCTTCCATTAGTTACAGCGGTTCATACATCAAAAAAAAGACAATGATCGTAACACTGGGAAACGCGACAGATGTCATTTTCAAAGAAGTGCGAGATAATTTCGCAAGAAGAAGAAGAAGAAGAAGAAGAAAAAAATAAGGTCGTCGAAGCAGATGACAGTCTGGCATAAGTTTGACGAGTCTTCGGGACTGCTCGTGAGGATGACTAGTGATGTTTTTGGGGCAGCGCGGCGCAACTTCAAGGACCCTCTGTCGAGGTCACAAACACACTCGGGCCCCTAATTATCGCTACGGGGGTTCCCCTTTTCGGGCGGGGCTCTCTTCTGGTACAAAACTGCGCGGCAGGGGTCCAGTTCTGTTTAACCTGGCGAATCCACCCACGAAACGCAAATGTCCGTCGAGAGGCGAGACTCTATGAAAATACGATATAACACGACAATAACATCCAACGTCGCAATCAGGCCTTGTTTCGACATGTTGCTTTTGCTCAGCTGCGTTACGAAACTGCAAAAGAGGAATTACGTGGATAACAAAAGAATTTTAGTTTAGAATTTCGAGTAAGAATGTGTAGTTTAATTAAACTCTAGTGAAAGGGCCTGATAAGCCAAGACAGGTGAAAAACTCTGTACATGTAACGCTTTTTGTATACAGGATTAACTTTTTATAACGATATACAAATTTATTCTCTCAAATGAACGAGATTAGCTAAAAGTTGAAACTTTGTAGTTTGAAAAAAAAAAAAAACTATTTTTGATGAGATAAAATATGTTATTTATATGATAAAATATTTTATATACCGCGTATGTTTATAACATTTGTTTTTATCTTATGTTTTGTTAAACAAACATTTCCGTTGTGTCGGATTTTGAATTGTGAATTTTAAATCATTTCCTCTACGTCAATCATTTTACAAATCATGTCCGCAGATTTTATTCCGCAACCATGTAACCATGTTATAGAAAGGTAAACGCTGCACGTTAACCGTAGTTGTCATTACGTCGGTAGATCAACAATTATGACTTGTGCAAACTATCGATCCTGGGTACCAATTTCTTCGGTATGTTTACCTTTAATCTGTTGTTAACATACATATATATATGCATCAATAACCGTTGCTCTCTTACGTTTTCCCTTTTGTAACTAATATCAAGTTTAATTATATTTCTATTTGCATTTCAGATCTAATTTGCAAACGTTTATTTAAATCTATATAACAGAAAAAAGTGTATTCAAGAATTTATAATCAAACTTTTAGTTTACTCAATGCCATTTTTAATTGCACATGTACAGAATAAAATAATATTTCTTTATTTTACTTCTTCACGTCAATTTCGATGTAGTTTGATCGACTGCATAAATAATTAAATGGAATACAGAGATTTTCGGAAGATTAATTATTATAATGCAACTGCAATTGTGGTGTTGAATTCTGACACATGACCTTGCGTGGTCACGAGCAGGGGTTTTTTTTATCGTGCATTAAATAATTCCAAAATTCAACCACAATCACGCTAAATTATGAATACAGCTAGTTTGTATGTTTAGCTAAACTTTTTTCATGTACAACACGTAAGAAATGTAAAAATTTCATTCAATCGATTATGCTAATCTCCTTCAAACAATAAAAGTTCTTTATTATTCTGTTTTCTATGTACTCTTATATATATATATATATATATATATATATATTAAGCGTTAAATGCAAATCAGTGGGACTGTATATCTATAAAATAATGGCTTTGAGATCAGTTTCAAGGTGATTGATATAATGAATTCAATTACAACGAAGGTATGAAAAGAAAAGAAGCAGAAGAAGAGACGAAGACAGTGGAAAAAAAGTTATGCGAGACGGCATTATGAAACGGACATTTGAAGGAGTGTCGAAAGGTTATGACAGTACCACCTGTTTAGACTGCACACGCGTTCGTCTGTCAAGTTGAACATGGGGCTTTTCTTTGTCTTGTTTCTGACCCAGCAGAAAGTTCCACTTGATTAATCAAGTTTAGTCGCACGACGGATCCATACTCCATAAACTCTACTTCCTTTCAACTGCCATGTCAAGCAAAACGGCCAATTTAATGACCTTTTTGTGCTTGGCAATGTTTTATAATAATAATAATAATAATAATAATAATAATAATAATAATAATAATAATAATAATGACAATAAATATTCAAAACTTTTACAAACATCAGAAACTACTTAAATTATTATGAAATAGATTTTCAAACAAAACAGTTGACCTGATTTGACAATCTACATCTTATCTCAATATCACACTGCTGAAAAACAAGCGGTAAATAAAAATATCAATTTTTATATCCAGCTTTGGTATTGAAAATGGGAGCAGGTTATCTCGTGACATCTTTTGGTTTCAGAGACGACAACATCGTCGTGGAAGTTTGGAAATTCGTGCAGAACGATCCGGCAATCAGTCACTGGTCCGAGATAAATCTGATTCATAAGTCTTTGGGCTCCCTCAGCATAGGCCAGGCAGGGAGTCACGTCGTATCTAATGCAAGGGACGCTGATGTTAGTTTCAGTAGCGGATCCGAGGCTAAAGCGTATCAAGATCTCTTTGCATTTCTGCGGGGGCGAGGTCTCATGACTTTTCATGGGGGAAGGCGCACATTCTGCGTGCTTATCTCTGCGCCATTCCCCAAGGGCGAACGCTGTCAGCCTGGTACTCGCGAGATAACGAACCCTGCGCGCCAGCTTTCGGGGTGCCGAAGTCGTCGAACTTGATCCGATTTGGCTCACTGCTGCCGCGGATGCCAATGCCTCTTCATTTGCCATTTTCCCTGCTCTTTCAATTTCATGATACACTGTTATATAGCCATTTTCTTGGAGAGTCTGTGATAATCTGTGATAACCTGGCTTTTATAAATAAATTCTAAGAGTTTGGTAAAAATTATTTTAGTCATGGTTAGTTTAAAAGAAATTGTGATTCTTCACAAATGTTAATTTTCTATTGTACTTTGCCAATTTGATATGTATTTTTCTTTTATTTCTATATACGTTGACCACATTGAAACTGTAAAGATAGGATAATTTAGTAGTTAGTATTTATGCAACTAAACATGACATATCAAGATAATATCGGTGAGCGTCACACGTATAAATTGCATTCGCTATATGATGAATGAGACCTGATTTTGAATTACATGGCACTTCCGCAATGTCACATGACACAAAATTGCTTATATTTAACACCAAGTGCCATTTTAATTCACGAATTCAAATACAATTTTTATTTTTCTTATCCATTGAATTTATTTATTTCAATTGATTTTGTATGAATTGTTAATTATTACAAAAGAGCCTAGGTCACATTATATAATAATATTGAGAAAATGAAAAAAATTGAAAATCTGACAGAGATAATCCTTTGTAAGAATGAATAAAGTGGGCTTCGATAATATATGTTGGAGCTATATATGTAATGTAGTGATATAATTTTCCAACAACTACATGTTAACACGAAACAAAAAAATTAATGTACGCTTTGGACATTTTAATACAATTCAAAATATTAATTTAAATAATAAATTTGTATTAAAAGACGAAACATTAAAAGTCTACTTGTATTTTTTATACTGGTTATAAAAATGTTGTACTTTTTGTGACATTCCTTTAAATATATAAAAAATACACTATGAATATCTTTTAACAAAGAATTTATTTAAAATTGAAATTCAAAATAATTAAATAAGATCAAAATCAAATTTAAATGTATATATTTAAAGTTAACTTTCTCAAATATTAAGAAATGCATATAAAAACTTATTACTTACATATAGTTTTATACTTTTAATAATGATAATATCAATTTCTTGATGTATAAATTGACTCTAAGATTCCAAAATTGGACAAAACGTAATAAAGAAAATGTATAATAAAATACATAATTTGAACTGCATATTTATTATCAAAGGACTTTATCTACCAAAAAAAGATTGGGGGAATCTTTGAACTAAAGTTAAACTCTTTGAAAAAGACTGAAAACCTAATCTCCCCAGAGCTTTATCCGCCCCATTTCTTATTTTGCACATGGAAATGACCGATAGGTAGCAAAGCAGAAACAGCAGGATGAGAGTCGGTTACATCACACTGTTGCAGAAAAACAAACCCCAAAACCGATATCTATCCGAAAATCGGCTATGCAATTGTGAAGAGTAGGGTGATTAATTCGGGCTATGTAGTGGAGGGGGTGGTTTGATGAGGGGTCGCTGTGTGGGGTTCACAGAGGCAAAACATTGCTCTGAGCCTGCGGACGTCGAAAACACGCGAGCCTCGCGGGTACTCGCGCGGAAACGTCATCGGCAGCTGGGATCGCGGAGGGTTGTTTTTCGGGACACCCCAGAGTTGGCCCCCTAAGCCGCTCTGGGCGCAACCACCAAACCCCGCAGTGCTTATTTCACGAGCGAACGAGCACCCCTCCTGGCGACTTTCTCGCACGAAAACCAACCACCCTCGGCTGCGCGTCGTCTATCTTACAAACCAAGGGCGAAGGCGGCTTATCTTGACCCGCGTAGATCCCGAAGTCACAATCCAGTTGGGGAGATAGATCACGCTGAAGTGAAACCGGTCGTAACGCGATCAACCACGCGTGTGCGATTTCGATTTTTTTCTG
>JABFPM010005304.1:0-11442 GCA_022817325.1 Idris sp. 1 HC-2018 | reverse complement strand
GGCATGTAAGACAAGTTGCTGTCTATTACTTGTTGGGAACTTGCTGAAGTACAGCCGCTTTCTTGCGAATCTTGTGCTTTTTGTAAAACTGGCACCGGCTTTTCAGTACTATGCGGGACTGGTGCAGACGAAGATGGCAGATCTGGGTATTCGACAGGAATCGCATTTTTACCAGTTCGTCGTTTCGACGGATCAACTAAACAAAAATAACAATCATTTTCATGATTGCTCGGCTCTCTCCAAATTCTCGGAACTGCAAATTTCATCGATCGATTTTCTCCTCTATACCACGCTAAATAAATAATAAAAAAATTAATATTTCTAAAAATTATTGTAAAAGATTTTTTGAATTATACAAATTACCTTCTAAAATTTTCTTTCACAACTATAGGAATCCAAGGTTTATCATAATTTTCGATAGGTATTTTGAAATACGCTTTTTATGCTTCACGCAAACTTGGAAACGATAAAATCAAATATTTATTTGCTCTACATTTGATAAACTCTCCGCAAATAAAACAAAATTCATTGGCGAAAGATCGCACTCCAACGAAGATATTTTTAATCTAAGAGATAGAAAATATAAACTGAATACTGTCTATGAAGACAGCGTCGCTTTGCGATGAATGGCGAAACTACGACTCACGTACGAAGTTTGAATTTGAGACTAAACAAACTTTTATTATTACTTATACATGATTTAACAGTGGGATGATTTTCTATTTTTCTATTAAATTTACGTTTTGATAGTCTATAATAAGTGAAAAATGAGTATATTATATGTTTGCAAGAGATACAACATCATCAATGATTTTATAATTTAATCTTATTTTCACGATGTGATATTAAAAAATTAATTATAGTTATCCTACTTAGAAAAACAAACTTTTTGCCAAAAGATAAATATGGTACGTCATATGTATGCCTAAAGATAAAAAAAAATTGCGACAACTCTGGAACAAAAAGTTTGTCGACTAATGTAATGTAGCCCAAATATCATTTCGTATTTTCTCCACAGAATCAGGATTTCGACGAATTGCTAATCCTTAATAAATAGACAGTTTATCAATAAATTTCGCTGTCAGCTTGCCTTTTCCTCCGAGTTCCTTTGTGTTTTTTCCTAATTGGACAGTCGTGTGCCCATTCGCTTTTGCACGTGATCTATACATTCCTTTTTTTACGATAAAATCATCATAAGGTTTGGCTTCTAACATTTGTTTAAATGCTTTGGAATCGCTATCTCCTGCGTAATGTGAATACTTCACGGAATATAAATCTTCCAATCGTCGAAACACTTCAACGACAACGTCGCACTCCATCTTACTTGCGGAGCCCTTGTGATTCGATTGTCAACTTGCTGCGTGTTATTGTTGCCATTCTGCATACTTTGCTGTATCACTTTTCTTTTTCCAAAATTCGCACGATTTGCATAATTTCGGTTTTACAGGAATATCAACAACTTTTCCAGTGCATCAACTGATAAGCGTTACCAAGCCGAATAATGACGAAAATCCGCGCTTTCTCCGCGATCCATCACCCAAGACAATAAATCCTTGGTTATTTTCAAAAGATTGTTGTTGCACTTCTTTTGCTGTGTGTTTCATACTTATTTTGCACACAGTTTCAGTTGCTTCACAAATTCTTTTGACAAGTACATCATAAAAAGAATGAAACACTAGGCGACGTAGATCCATGAATGCACAAAACTTTTGAATGCCTGTAAAATAACTTCTAGTAATCGCATTGCAAGTATAATTCTGCGATTTATTTTGTATGCTTTATCAATAAGCGGTCAATTCGGTATAGCAGTTGAATCACAGTTTTCAAACGAAATAATTAGATGGAATCCAAGTCCACGCCGGTTATCTTCGATAAATGTTACATTTGAGTTGCAATGTTTGCAAACAACATTTGCAATTGCAGTAAATACGGGAAGAAAATTCAGAATACGATAACTCACATATGGATCCGATTCAACATCATAATATTTTTCTGTGAGTTTTAGTTTCTTGGCTGACGAGCTCACGAAATTTGAACTCGGCGTCTCTAAATTAATAGCGGTAGACACTTTTCTCTTAGTAATACTTCGTCGATTCGCATTGCTTGCCGATCCACGTTTTTCCTTTTAACCGGAGTACATTTTTCTCGTCAATTAATATAAAAAAATCGCAGAAAACCGTGTTATATTTTGAATTAAATGACGGAGAATATCATTCTGCAACGCTCCACGTGGTTACTAACGGTCGAAATACTTCACGAAATAAACACAACAGAATATCACATACGACATCTATAGCTGACAAAGTAAACCTAATAGTATAAGGGAACCATCGGTAAATACATTTCTAAGCCAAACACAAACTAAAGGAATGCGTCGCACGAAGGTCTCGAGCGACCGCTGAGCGAGCCCTCAGCGCTCGCAGGTAGTCGTTGACGTGCGGGCCTTTTTCATCATTCAAATATTTCCGCGCGCCTTTAAAATGAGTTTTTCCATATTCTACAGGCTTTAAACTATACTTTAGGCAAAAAAAAATTCAATTTTTCACATTTTTGGACTGGCCTAACCACTTAATAGCACACCGTGTTTCTGAATATCGGTCTTATTATCAACAGATTTCTTTAATAATTCAAAAAGTTTAGAGTCAAAGCCACAATAAACTTCTATCATAGACAAATATCTGAAAATAAATTGTTCATATCATAAATTATTAACAGAAAATAGGTATAGATTATAAGTACATTTGGAAAACAATTAAAAAATAATTGTAACGTAATTTTTACTACATTTAAAGTAATTATTTTAGTTTAAATCTGACAAATCTTTTTTTTACAAAAAATTGTTTATTGCAAATTGATTTATTTAATGTATATATTTTACGCCCTGTTTGTGAAATCGCGTTACTCAATTCATGAACTGAACAAGAGTAATTATTTTAAAATTGTAATATATGAAATATAATAAATTATAAAATTTGAATTCAAATTTTCCGCCAAATCATAACTAATGCAACAGAGAGCGTTCTTATTTCATATTACATATTTCTCTCATTAAATTTCAAGTTATTTCAACATAACATTAAGTTAGATTTTAATATAAATTAGTTAGTTGCATATTTTCAAAAATGTCTGAGCACGAAAAACTCTCAAGTTTAATTGATAACTGCATGTCTTTGTGGACTGCCGAATAAAAAAAATATGTAATAAATTTACTGCAAACAGTTCAATCGGGTATAAAAAGATCTCGTCAAGAGTATCACAAAAGAGAAACAGTGAATACGAAACGGCCACTGAAAACACTGACCACGAAATGGCCACTGAAAACTCTGACCACGAAATGGCTACTGAACGTTGTTTTGTCTAATGGCCTACGTCGCTTTGTATCACGCGAAATCCTTCCCTGCATGTTAAACATTCCTAAAATTGTTTACAAAAAATTTATCAAAATTCCGTTAAGAAACTTTGTTCTCTATGTTCATACGAACATTTTTTTTAAAAAAAAGAAGCAAATCTGTTAAGAATTGTGATACAAGAACGTTGTGGAACATGGAAAAACAAGAAAAATAAAAACTCGAAAAAATCACGTTTAAAATTTTACTTATACATTTTTTAAATTTCAACGAATTTTTCTACATGTTTGCCAAAAAATATTCATCTTCCATTCCGGGATAGTAACTTGGACCTTCTTTTTGCCGTTTTGCCTTTTCGTTGGCATTTTGGTTTCTTTTTTCTGCGTTCTTCTTGTACCGGCTGTCTTCCGTAGCTTTGACTCCGCGTAATACTTCTGTTGTCGCAACTTTGAGCAATTTTTATGGCAATTTTCTGACTATGATGATCTTTTGAAGAGCTTTTAAACCGCAATTTTAATGTGTGCTCATAACGAGTGTTAAATTCAGTAACATTTTTTGCAACTGCAATCTGTAATTTAAAAAAAATATAAAAACTATCTTATTTGGACACTTAAGCCAAATAGAGTTGTGCAAACTCTCATTTGCATTTTGGGTGCCTACTTGGACACATCTTTGCAATAGAATCGGATTTGAAAGTCTTTCGTACTCTGGAAAAATCTTTTTAACGACATCAGATCTCAAATATGTTTTCATGTACATATAAGATGGGGTAATTATGACTTTGTAAATAATTAAAGTATGTGTGCAACTTTTCAACATAAAACAATGCAAAATAGATTAAATTGATTAGTATCAAAAAAGTAATATGAAGCCTTAATAACAGTATTTTTATTTGTAATTGAAAAAATTGACTTTCCTAACATCAACAATGTCAATTGTTATAAAAGTATTACAAAAATACTGAATATTTCTTAATTATATCTTAATTTTATGTTAAAATAACACTTATAATTTTATACTTTGTATTTGGAATACATTTTTATTAGCATATTTGTTTATATATTCTATGTCACAATTGGCATAGCTCTCGGCTTTACAATTACTACAAATTAATAATTTTAATTATTGATAGGTAAAGAAACTTAGTTTATAGTGAAATCATAAAAATGATCACTTTCGACAAAATTTTATGTTTTGGATTTCCTTTTAAAAATAACAAATCTAAATCGAATAAATAATTATAAATTTATAAATGAGTATCTCGCCCTCCGGATGATTTATTTGATTCTTTGATTTACAAAAATTTATAAATCATTCTTTTTTCAAACTTCTCTGTGGTAAATGAGAATCGAACAATAAACTTTTATTTATTAAACTATAATAAAGTTTCATAAAATAAAAATTATAAATTTTTTGTAACGGTTAGGTTCTTGATTTAAAAGAAAAGAACAAAAATTAAAAATGTGAACAGTAAACCTTAAGTATTACATTTTATGAAATTTATTGTATTTTCATGCAAATAATTATCTTTATTTAAAGTTGTTATTATCATTTTTTCAAATTTAATAAAAGCCAAATATTTATTGAAAATTTGAATTTTAACTATATAAATAATTTCTCAGTAATCGAGACTAATAATATTTATCATCCCCCCCCTTCCCCACTTTAATGCTTGCATAATTTATAAACGCTCTTTATATAATAATGAGAACTTTAAAATAACATTTGTTTATTTCATTTTAATTTTGATTTGTACTTTTGATTTACTTTTAAACATTGATTTAAAAATTATAATTTTTAAAATAAATATTTCATATTTTTCAACTCCTTTCCCGAAAATAAGAAATATATTTTTTAATATTTATTTTCAGTTAAAATTTTTGTATTTGTCAATTCATTTTTGTTTTCATATAAATATAATTTTATTTAAATTAATAATAATGATCATTTTTGGTTTATAAATGAACAACAAATGCTAATTTAGATTACATACCATAAAATGCAATTTTATAGTTCATGAAAATACGCATGAAATAAAAAACATAGATCGATTTTATTTAAATTTTATTTTAATAAAAGTTGATTTATTTCTTGTATAATTTAATTTAATTTAATGTAAAAATTTACCGCGATTTAGTACAGTTTAGGTTAAGCATACAACTTCAAGCAATTAAATATGAAATAGCATGTGACAGATGCGCGCGCATTTCTGATGTCGCATCCAACTTCAGATCGAGCTTTACTTTTTAAGAATGGAGATTCTAACATTTAATGTAATAAATAAATTATATATATATTTATGTATATAATCATATACGTTATACATAATGTACATGACTTGACATGTGAATGGGGGTGATCTACCATGATATAATGATCTTATAAGTAATAAAGACATAAAAAATAATAAATATACATTATTTTTTTATACAAGATAAAAGTATTTTTGTTATTAAAATAATATTTTTGTAGTATATTACTAATTTCTTATCGTAAAAGTAAAGAAATCTCTGAGTGTTGTAACCCTAGCATGCAAAATGAACTTGCAATGATAATAATAAAAAGGTATTATCAAAAACAAATTAAAAGAGGTTGAAACGAGTTTAAAGAGGTTGCAGAGGTTAAAAGAAGGCTAAAGAGGTTGACATAATACTAAAAGTCTGTAAAGATTGAATGGATGTTGAAGAGGATGAAACGAGGCTGAAATGAGGATGACATTTTTCTACTAATTTTTATCTTCAACCTCTTTTCAACCTCTTCAGCCTCATATTTTGAAGACAATTTTTGCGACTTGGGAATCCACAAAACAAGCAAAGAATTGGCATATCATTGTTTTTAAATAATTTAGAAGCTTTTTTGAAACATTTCTCAAGAAGAAATTTTATCGATATTGGTTAAATAATAAGAACTTGTGCCCCGTGCTTAAATAAATAACTAAATTGTTAAGAATAAAAAAAAATTAAAGCTTTTGGATTACAGATTTGGGTTTGCACTTATATTTTAGCGTAAGAATTCTGAAAATAAATTTGAAAACGAAGTCCAAAATTTTTGTTGCACAGTTTATCTATCAGATATCAGCAGGAAGCATTTGATGATTAATTGGAATTTCACAAAAAAATTGTGCATATCAATAAAATAAGACATTTCTCGACATTATGATACTAAATACTAAATAATAATAACTGCAATAAAAAATGATGAAACTTATAATACTTAATTCAAAAATGGCATCGATTTTACACTAACCATGCATCTTAATTAAAACGTATGCGTCCAAAGTGTTAAACAAATAACATAAAAATAATCAGCATAAATTAAGTTATTTCTTGTAAGTAAAAAATTACTTTTTGCAAATTGATTGTATTTTTAGTTGTAAGTTTCAAATACTTTAAATTTAATAATCTACATGTTAATTGAAATTTCAGGCGATAAATTAATTAACAAATTATGAATGTCAATATACAATTTTTTTGCAAAAAATATGACATTTATATCAGTTGGAACATTATCGGTCCTAGCGTGCCAACCCAAGTCGGAATCATTCGTACGCGCTCACATCACAAGCGCGCATGGCCGACCTTATATCTTTGCAACAGACACATGGCTGAAGTTGGCTATTCTTTAGTCATATTGCGTGCGACATTCGAATCGTCGCAGTCGAATTAAACTGCAAATTTACGTGAGGACTGTTGTTGACTTTTTTTCTTCACAAATCCGTACGGTAGTGTCACATATAAAAGTGTTTCATTTGTTCAGTTAAAAAAAGCTAAGTTTCCAATCCCCTTGTAAATATTCTCCGTTTATAAAATAGTTCATTACAAAATGTTTATAATTAAACAAATAGTATCGTTATATACACAAATTCATAGAATTTCAACAAGTTTTTGATTTTCCGTTCAATTAAAATTGTAATTTGCATATGAAATATGTTGTGATAAGTAGCAGATTAAATTTCGGAGCTTTTAATCATTTTTATTTCCAAATGAATCTATAAAAAATTTAAACAAGAATTGAAGTGAATAATTGTACGTTTGTTATCGGATCTTCGATTTGGCTACGATTCGTGAAAATATTCTAATAAAATTTAAGTGCCGATGACACTTGATTGCAGAATGTGAACGAATGGATAAAGTCGGACGAAGAAGTGAAGAGGTGAGTAAGATAGCGTTATCACGTGCGTTGTACTGTAAGTCGGTGATTGGTGCGGCAGTCACGTGGTTTTGTAAGTTCTATATCGTTACTAGGTTAAGTAAACAAAGCCCGTGAGACCAAAGAACTTGAAAAATATACGCGTAATAAAGACAACTACTTATTCGGCTCTTGCTAATAATATCATAAGAAACACATGTCAGATTCAGATCATTTTCCAAGTACCCATTATCAATCATTGTATGAGCAACATATCATGCATTTCTTCGTATCTTAATTATTTTCTAAAAATTCTCTATTGATTGGAAAAGCTATCTCTTTTATCAGTTATTTAAATTGTTTTGTTAAAATTTAAACTTTTTGAAAAACTTAATCCAATCGATTTCTATCATTTTTAAAATTAGATTAGATTTTCGATTTCATTTTTTTCAAATTTAATTTTATAAATTTTGAATGTGTATGAAGACAAGAGATTCTTCATGTACACCTTATATGAACTCCAGACTTGTACGTATGCACATGGATCCACTTGGATAAATATAGAATCAAGCATTTGGTGACACTATCGTGAAATAAACTCTGTCAAGAAAGATTCCACCCGCCTCACAATATAACCGTGTACCTAAACTTTACTTCAAACGCACACATACAAATATTCAATCTCACGTTATTTGACATTATTTATTCAATTTGATAAAGAATAACCTTTCTAAAGCAATTCTTATTACAACATTCAAATCAAAACATTTATCGTTTCTTTCTATTGACTTTCACACTTGTAAACAAATTGTTTCTCGTTAATAATATACCTGATATGAAAATTTTGCGTTTAATTTATGATTTATCAGTTAATTGGTTTTTTTCATGAACTGGTTAAATGATTTTGTAAAGTTATCTAGAGTTTTATTGGTGTACGTGAAATTTTCAGTCTAATCAACTAAGTTGTTTTCTACATGTTACTTGTAGCAATTTGTTGTAAAGTGTAAAATGTTGCTACAACTATGTCGCATATTATATTGTGATAACTGGGATATAGCCACAAGTTTTATCGAAGGATTATGGCCTATCGTTGCGGAGCCTGATGATAAGATAGAGTTGGTGTGGTTATCGGCTTGTATGTGCTTGGCTCACCTGTATTCGAATTATAACGGCCTTATCAAGAGACTTTATCTATATGACCTCTGGCATCTTTTGGCGTCTGATACCGTACGGTGCACGCGGCGTTATGCATGTCAGGTCGCCAAGATAACCGAATCAAGGCGAGTTCTTTTTTACACTTCGTTTCACAGGTAGATAATATTTGAGCACTTTTGACTTGCAAAACAAAGAATAACGTCTTTCCACGATTAGGTAACGTCACGTTGACTGATGTCTTTGGCTTTATCGCGTTGATTTTTGCACTTTTACATTTTGATTACGAGACAAATAATGAGATTATATAAATGATATCAGACTGTTTAGATAAAACTTGGTAACAAACATTTTAACCAACATGATATACATTAATAATTTAATTATTATAAGGTATTAAACAAGGAGATTTTGGAATTTAAAATTGTATTAAGGAAATCAGGAACTTTATTGCGAAAAATTGATGATTTTGAAAAGACGCTTGCTATACAAAATTAAGTAGATTATTAAAAAAATATCGTTTAACCGATTATTCATCTAAATGCTCAAAGATATACAGTAATCTGTCCATGCACACTGAACCAATCGTGAAGCTTTATTCTAAAGTGTTAGTAAATTGAAGAATTCTATTTGTGATCACTCAAAAGCATCTACATGATTAGCTGCTTGGCTCTGTCTGTCTCCGTCTAAAACGCTCCATCTCTGTTTTTTAACCTCAAAATAAAAGTGAAAAGAGAATTCTGGACAGATAATCAGTTAATTTTAGCTATGCATCATTTTTAACGAACAGCTTGCTTTTTAAACAAATAGATTAAGAATACTGTGCTAAAAATTGAAAGATAATTCTATAATATGTTTTACAAAAAATATAGAAGACTCAATATTTTTCTGAAAATATAATAATAAAATATAATAACATACAGTACCGTTCGTGAGTGTGAGTATCTTTGAGAATTTGCAAAAAAGTGACTTTAATTTGAAATATTTTGTTTATTTTTGCAGATAAGTGCAAAAACTTTTTTGATTAGACGATTGACATTTTGATTTCTAAATGCTTTACTCGGATGTTAAGTTTTGCTCAATATTACCAGTGAAAGCAGCTCAAAATATAAAAACATACAATTTATTTTTCTAAGGAACGATTTTATTTAACTTGGAAAACTGCTACAAATTGAAAAATAAATTTTCAATTCGAACAAATAAATAGATATTTCAAACAAAAATTGATATTTAATTAAAAAAATTAGATTAAAAATGCATAAAAGTACTCTTATATGATTATGTGATAACATCTTTGCTATTTTGAATACATGAAACACTAATGCAACTTTATTTTGAAAAACAAGAAAAAATTGGATGACTCGTAATGCGTAACAGGTGTCGGTGACGCTCGAAATTACTTTAGCTCAGCGATGATGAATGATACAATGTTCAAAATGTCATCAATAAATTTAATATACACGTATATGAAATTTTGTTCATATAAAAAGAGAATTCATTTTAACTTACATTATAACCTCAAAATAGGTATTTGATGTGGAGATTATTATTAATTTTCATAACATTACTTGAATTTTCAGATACAATATTAAAAGTGATATACAAATGTATATTAAAAATATATTAAAATTACAAACATTTTTGACAGTGTATGAAACGCGTAACAGGTGTCGGTGTCGATGATGGATGACGGGTGTCGGTGTTGCTCGAAATCATTCTCACTTAGATTTTTAAAAGGCAAAACTGTCCGCAAAGATGTTATCACATCAATAAAAGCGCGGGACCTTCATAACTAATTATGAAATCTTAAGTTAATCATATGTGATCGAAAGATTAGTTTAACTGAAAAACTTTTTTCTATTAAACTTTTGATTAGCAAAAGTATTTTATTAATCAAGGCCAACGCTTTTATTGCTTAATCGAATATCAATTTTTTATTTAAGATATTATTTGTTCTTTTGTTTAAATGATAAAGTTATTTTTTGAGTTTGAGCAACTTTTCAAGTTAAATAAAAGCTTTCCTTAATTCAATGTATATTTTTTTCTTCATTTCAAAGATTTTATTATTGGGTAAACAATTAAAAAATATTTGATTAAATTAGATTATAAATAATGTAAAGCTCAAACTGATCTTTCATTTTTAATTTAATGTTGGGCAGACAACCGAATAGATTTAATAATAAATGCTAGCAAACGTTACACTATCTAAAATTTGGCACTTCACGTTAGGCCTCAAATTTGTAAATTTTGTATAATTTTTTAAGGCTCACATGAGCCGACTTCATCTACTATACAATTTTATTGCCACTGGTATCAAGTTTGATTTCTCACTGTAATGTGTGCAGTGGCAGTAGAAGATGGTATTAGGGTGGTCCACAAAATGAAAAAGTCTCGAAAAAAGTATGTGCACCTCCTGGGTCGAAAGTCTTTTGAAAAAAAAAATTTTTGACGCCGACCGGATCAAAAAATTTATGAAAAAACCCATGCCCCACAGACTTCAAAGTTTAAATGGCATTTAACATGTGTTTGCATGTAAACTACATTCAAAATAAAATGTGAAGCGCATGTTTTCATGAAAAAATCTGAAAAAATTCATACAAGGGTTTTTGGGGTCGGAGAACACGATTATGATGGGAGAATTTATTTTTGACTCATTACAGCTGTCAAAAACGCTGTCAATCAAAAGAAAATATTTTATTTTAATAAATATGATTATATAATTGCAAAAAAATGAAAATAATATCATATCAAAGTGCATAAATAGTTTTTGGGGTTGGAGAAGAAATAATTAGTGTTACAAAAATTATTAAAAAGC
>JABFPM010005303.1:0-11443 GCA_022817325.1 Idris sp. 1 HC-2018 | reverse complement strand
TCGGAAATTTTGCGAGAAGAAATTCTTTGTAGGTTATGTGAATTAACGTAACTTTTGGAAACTGTAAATGTCGGTAAGTTGATTGCAGTTTCCACAAATTATACTTGTTCGCATAACCTACAAAGAATTCCTTCTCGCAAAATCTTCGAAACATGTTTTTTTAGTAAACAATCGTGCGTTTTTACAAATATTTTTAAAATTAACAAAAATATTACATAAAAACTATTTTTGTGTGAGAGAGACAGACAATCTGAGTTATATATCACCTTAAGGTGATATATCAGTCACATAAGTGGGAAAGAGACAGAACTATTGGAGTTTTCATAAGATCACCTTAAGGTGATACGTCAATCGTTTCATGCTATCTTTCTCACTCTTATGAAAACTCCAATAGCTTTGTCTTTCTCGCACTTATTGGATTCAAATCGACTGATATATCACCTTAAGTTTACGTCCACGGAGTTAGGGATCTTTTTAATAAAATTATCAATTTTATGAATTAAATAAAAATCGCAAATTCATTGGAATCTTTAATATTGGGAGAATAATTTCTGTTAGAAGAAAGTTTTGTTAAATGAAAATTGTCGTCGTATTTAGGGACCGCGTTTTGTTTGTAACCTCAAAAACGAGGTCCCTATTTTTGCGCGCATTTCTTTACACAAACTAATTTTCAATAGCTTATATGACTCTTTGTGAGTGAGAAAATCAAGTGATTTAATATGGATTACTACTTTTCAGTATTAACAATAATAATTGAAAAACTGCAATGTCGGTAATGTTGGTATTTGACATCCTCTTAACACTTACGTTTCGGATTATATGATAATCCTTTATCAAAGTACATTATTGGACATTTTCTTAATCAAAATCATAATAATTTTTAAACATAAACTAGTATAAATTAATATGTCAAAATAGTTTTTGATTAAGTATGTCATAATACAAGTTTGAAACTAGATTGAAGACAAATTTTTTAAATTTAAATTTGAAAACAAATAGACTTATTTTTATTTGTTTATTTAATAAAAAACACAGGTACAAGTTTGGTGAATTTAAGGAGGATATATGGGTGGAAAAGGACGAGTCGATTCCCCATTTGACTGACCCGTGGATGACAGAAGATATTGTTAGACACACTTTAAATAACACCGGGAAAAAGCAAAAAAGGAAGGCCGAAATTACGAAAAAAAAGCCGTCCCAACTGCCGGCGATCGAAGCCCCGCACCCGGGCACGTCTTACAATCCGACTTATCATGATCACCAGAACTTGTTGTCTAGTGTTGCACAGCTGGAATTAAAATTTGAAAAAGATGAGAAACACCTGGCACGTGTCACAACAAAAATGTTCAGAAAAGTGAGTTTTAATCGAAATTTTATTTTCACATTTAATTTTAACTTTAACATTTAATTTTAACTTTGACCTTTCTTCAGTTGACCCCAGAAGAAAAGGAATCAGATTACCTAACGGAAATGTCCGAGGGTCTGAATCAAGAAGAAATCGAAGAAAATGACAGCGACGCAGATCCGACAGTGAAATCCGTGAATCCGCCTGTAAAAAACAAAAAGAAAAGTCTGAAGCAGAGACGCAAAATCAAGGAGCAAAGGAAGCTGCTGCTGGAATTGAAACAGAAGAAATTGGAAAAGAAAAAAGTCGCGGATGTTTACAAGTTGAAGGAACATCAAAGGAAGCTGAACGAGGAGCAGAAGAAGGTGGAAACATTGAGAAAAATACGCGATGTGGTGAAAAGTAAAAGAGCACTTGAGCCCAAGTGCATTGGTCGTGTGAAGTTCGAGCCGGCTGAGCCGGATTATTTATTGTCTGACGAGTTGGCGCCGACTCTGCGAAGCTCGCTGGCAATTGGAAGCATTTTGAAGGACCGTTACAAGTCGCTGCAGAAAAGAAACATTGTTCCTCCTGCAAATCTGGTTTTGTAAGTATTATAGACAACAAAAATTATTTACTTTGTTAAATTTATTTTGTTGTATAAAATGAATTAACTTTATTCATGTGTTTTACAGGAAACGCAGCAAAGCTAAGGTCAAAAAATTAATCAAACCAGAGCACAAAATAGAGATGAAAGCTGAAATGAAGAAATACATGAATTAATTATAATGTACATAAGCAATAAATATTTATTAAGTAAAACCTGTTTTTCTTGTTTTTACAATAACTTTTTGATAGTGTTTAGAAAAAATTAAAATTATTATTGAAAACAAAAGAGTATTCCTACAGAAAAGAGAGTATACCCTCACAGAATCCCACCCATCGTCCGTCCTTGTCGCTCCAATTTGCCTGAAGTAAGACATACATCTTCGGGGCCACGCCATAAAAATGTCTTTGCAAACACGCCTTTCTCTGTGAAAATGGAGGAGTGAAACAAAGATGGCTGCGTGATCATATTGTGTGTGTGTGCTTTGACAATTGCCACTGCGAGCTGTCATCGCAATTCAGAGCACCGAGTTGTTCGGCCGACTGCGACAACCTCCAGGCATGAGCAGGTCACGTTTTTGAGCTTGTGTGAGTAGCAGTTGTTGCGAATAAACATCACATCTTATCGTGTGCTGTGTTTGTGGACAACTTCGTCACTGAAACATCAGACCAGTTGTTGCTTGTTTATCAAAAACGAAATTCCACGATTTCGTATCATCTCCCGAGAGTGAGTCACTGCGACCACACCAAAGTCTCGGGTCTGACTTTGTTGAGTAGCTCGCAAAACTGCGCTGTTTTTATTTTATTTTTTAAATAATTTTTGTTTTGACACATAATTATGCAGGATTGTGAAGCAATGTGGACATCAAATGGTGCTGACGACAGAGCTTTTAAACGAAGCTTTATTGTTTTTGCTCGGAAATAATGAGACCGCTGTGAAGTGATGTATATATTTTGTTTTCGACAAATTGCATCGGATTGTTATGTGGGTGTCAATACCGTGGGGGTGTTGATTTAATGCAGTTTGTTTGGAGTTGATGTCTTGCAATTGATGTTAATTCATTGAAAAATTACTAATTTGGGTTTATTTAAATTCGAGTAACTTAACAGTATGTAAAAAAGTAATAGAAACACATTTTTAATAACATAAAATAAGAATTTCCTTATTACTCACAATAAAAATTTGCTTTCAATTTTATAATTTTTAAAATAATAAACAAGTCATTATGTCAAATTGTTTCAAATCACTTGATCGTAAAGATACTGCTAAATATATATCAAAAAATGTTATCATAAACAAGGCACATATATTAGTCACTTATTTGTCAGACAAAAGTTATTGTGCAAGAGTGTAATCTCTTTTTAAATCATTTTTATATAAGCCGCTTATTTTTATTTATTTATAACAACGCTATTTTAAAATTCGTATTTTATTTCACAGAAAAAGTGCTTACAAGCGAAAAATCAAAAATCTGTCTAGGTTTTGAATCTGTAAATCTATCGTTTGATATTCAGCGTGCTCAAATGTATACCATGAAATATGCATAAATGCCGTGGCCTGCGGGAGCAGTATCTTTCGACGCGAACATGTCGTTTGGCTCAGTGAAGAATGGGACAGCGCTTTGCTAGTCTCCGAGAATTCTTTAAAATGGACGGCGACAAGCAGCAGCACAGTTTGGAACAGTTGTCCGAGTCATTTAAAAAGTATCAAGACGCAGCCGAGCAGGAGCAGTTGGATTGCCTGCAGGAAAACAACGGCAACAACAATGTGCCTGCTTTGAATGCAATTCTCAAGGAGATCAAACCAAATGAAGGCCTGGACAACGAGCCGTCCAATTTGGAGCTAGACAACCACAATTCCAGATTCGAGTCCATTTACAGTCAGCCGTTGGAGGCCCAAGAATCAAAACAATGCTACAATAATGGCAATTTTGTGGACAAACAGCAAGACATTGCGTTAAACAATTCGGGCAATAGCAATAATAGTTGTAGTTTGGAAGACAATTCCGTTAATCCAGCCTTAAGGAGGTCGCTGAAAACACTGTCGTTTGTGACGAGAAAAGGTTTTTTTTGTTATTGTATTTTTAACAAAGATAAATTAAAAAAGAGATTGTTATTAATTTGTTTTGTTTTCTTTTAGGGAAATTGCAACGTTGCAAGGATAAAAATCCGACATGCAATCATAATTCGTCGAAAAAGCGGCACACAAATTGGGTTCAAAAGTTTAACTGCGCAAAGAATAAAGCTTCCAAAAATACTGATATACCTGGTCAGGGAAGAAACAGTCCCGAGTGTATATGCACCGGGTACAGACGCACGGAGGAACATTTGATGAGCGCAAGTGTCCCGGCGATCGCCTACAATACCAGATCAGCACCTCAGAGTCCGATTTTGGGACCTCTCCCACGGAGTCCTGTGATTGACTTATCTAGATTCAACCCTGAAGAATTTCCAATGGAAGTGCGTTACCTTCTTTTTAAGTTATATAATAAGTTAAATTATACACATTTACAAATATATAAAATTGTATTCATAAACATTTAAATTTATATTTATTAATTCAAAGAAGTGGACAATTAATTGTTAATTATTTTTTTTAGGATTGCGATGAAAGGGCGAGACTGCAAAGAGCTCGAGAAATGGAGGAAGGAGTAGAACCCCCTCCCGGTTACAGACCTTCTGTAATTCAGGTCTATCCAAATGGCATAACGGTCGACAGACTCGCTGCTTTGTTTCAGGCCCACGCTGGAATTCAGGCTGCAGCTTTAACTGCCTTGTCTCAGATCGACTTTACGCTAATTCCAAGTCTTGAAAGACCTATTCATACTCAGGTTATTATTGTTCATCAACACAAAGTCAAAATATTCATGGTTTTTTTTTTCCATAAATTCTAAGAAATTTCTTGTATCTTAGGTTGATTATGTACACTGCCTTGTACCAGATTTAAGGGCAATAACGGCGTGTTCTTATTATTGGGGTAAAATGGATCGTTATGAAGCAGAAAGACTGCTGGACGGCAAACAGGACGGCACTTTTCTGTTGCGCGATTCTGCACAGGAGGAGTATTTATTTTCAGTTAGTTTTCGTAAATACGATCGCTCTCTTCACGCAAGAATCGAACAGTGGAACCACAAATTTAGCTTCGATTCTCATGATCCTGGGGTTTATGCATCTGAAACTGTAAGTGAACATTATTTTTGTAAATACAATTTTTTGGGATATTAATAGGTTATTACATTTTGTGTTTTCTACAGGTTTGTGGTTTGATAGAACATTACAAGGATCCCTCGTGTTGTATGTTCTTTGAGCCTATGCTTACTATTCCATTACATCGAAACTTTGCATTTCCGTTACAACATCTGTGCCGAGCTGTTATTACAACCAGAACTACGTACGATAATATAAATAAATTGCAGCTGCCAAAGACGTTGAAAAATTATCTCAAAGAGTACCATTACAAACAGCGAGTGCGAATTCGAAGGCTAGATATTGACAATGAACCTCAAAATGAGGGAAGACCCGTGTCTTATTTACCAGTGGTATGAACAAACTGTATACATACACAAAACAAGAAAATTTTCCTTTCTTGATTTTTCCTTTTTGAGAGGTTGTATCACGCTTTTTAAAAGTGTTGTGTTGCAAATTATCATTAGCTGATAATTCTCAATTGTGCAATTATTATGAGTAACTTTTATATTGAATTCGAAAGAATACCTAAATAGAAAAATATAAATATGTATTTTACAAGTTTTACTTTTTATATTTTAATTAATTTTGTTTTCCTTATTGTGATAATTGGTAGGTTTTAACAATGGTATACAGAGAGGAATTTTAAAGAAGCATGTAATATTTTATAAATGCGTTTTACACCCTCTTAACATGAGTTTTTTCACATAAATGCGTACCATTCATGTTCAAGTTAAATAATATCAATTATTAAGGATAATAGTTTTATGAATATTTTTGATCATTTGTTTCATTTTACTGTTATTTTTTACCTTTTTTTTCTAAACAACAATGTTGTTGTCTTGTTGAATGAATAAACTTTTTCTGTTGACTGTCAATAAATATTCATGAGAAAATTTATTATTTCGTAAAATTTACGTAGCTTCATTTAACATTGAAATAAAATATTTATCAAAAATTCAATTTCAAAAGTAAAGTGTACAAAAATGAAAAAAAAAACAAACAAAAAAACGATTAATTGATATGATTTTGAAAGAAGTTTATATAATTTCTTATAAATTTATTGATACATTTTAAATTTGTTATTGAGTTTTATTATACTGAAGAAAAATGGAAATTGATAATAATTTGCATAATATATATCGCGTTCCCCCGCGTGCCTATACATATACATAAATATGAATATATTGATATTAAAGATTTAGAGCACGAATGGCCTCTGGAAACGAGCGATAACTCGTTCCATACATTTTAACGATTTTTTAAAAATATTTATTTCTCCCAGTGATCGTTTATGCAACTTGAAGTTATAACTTTTGTATTGATATAATTTTCTTATTTTTATCAAAACAATTTTTTTTATTTATCTATGAAGTAAACTTCATTTAAAACTTTTAATACCCATTACAAAGCCAGTTGCATATGCGATTCACTTTTATTCCTGTATATAATGTGCGTAAAAGTATACTGCCAAAAGTCGCTTTGGCAATTTTAATAATAAAATAATAATAATAATAAAAAATCCTGCAAACATTTTTTTTAATAATTGTATTGTCTCGAAACTTTGCAAGAATAATTTTTCTGAAACGTTATGATCTTGAAAAAAGTTTTCATTTGAATGTTATTTAAATTGTTACTTTCTAACGCTCTTTGAGTGTTTAAAATCCAACAATTTCAGGGAAATTATTCCGTCAATGTAAAAATGTGTATAAGACAAAATATTTTCGAAAATTAAAATCAAGAGAACATTTTAGGAGAAAAGAAAATTTATTTTTAAACAACTTACGTAGCGCAAAGTTTCTTTTTACAAAAATTACAAGCTTTTTGGACAATTAATTTTGTCCAGAAATCTTTTAAAAGGTTGTCTGTAATAATATTAATAATTAGGTGACACTTTTTAGAGAAATTATTGTCAAAAACTAGTGCTGTAAATCTTGATTATTTTTTTTTAAACTATATTTTGGTAAAGATTCATTTTTGCAAGAACACAGTTTTTGTATATTCATATATCAAAATAATTATTATTAATAAATAAATAAAAAAACTAAAAAAACGAACAAATAGCAATTAATAATAATTTCTTCCAAAGTACTACCAGTCATATTAACTTCATATATAGGCGACGTCCCGAAAATGAAACTTTACCGTACATTTATCGAAAGTAATCGCAGGATTTGTATTCACCGAATATAGATTTATATGAAATCATGAAAGATAACGAATATGCGGCTAGTCGTCCAAATTTCATTTAAAAAAAAGTCCACAAATTGCTTGACACAATTTTTCGTCATGGTCAGGCAACTTGGGACTCTGAAATTTCAACGATTACCCGACAGCAACACGGCGAATTTGATGTTTGTAATATTCGATACTGATTTCGTGATAAAACGAAGTGTTCATGCAAAAACAGTAACCGAGAATTATTATGCAGTTGGCCAATATTATCTGCGTAATCTTTCAATCAACAAATACATGTATACGTAGAGATATATTATTTAACGACAGAACATATCTTAAATGATACGGAATCCATGTTTTGTTCTGTTCTTTTTACTTTTTTGTCTACGTTTGGCAGTTAGAGATAAAAACTTCGCGCTTTCGCGACTGCGCACACTGGTATTAAGATTTGTTTATAATAATTTAATCATTACTTTTGTTCGCCACAAATTTTTAGTAGATAAACTTACTTCGACTCGTTTATCGAAAAAAAAAACATTATTTTGAAAGCAGTCGCATTGCCTGCTCAACATGATTCGGTAATTGTTTATCGAATATAGCCGAGTTACATTGCCAGTTTACACAATTCCATAGCAAAGAAACATAAACGATATTATCAAAGTGACATAATCTATTAGCAGTGATAATAGCTCTTTTTAAGTATTCCGAGAAAGTAAACAGTCTTCTATAAATCTATAAAATATTGGGGCTTGCGAAATAGTGAGTGGCCATAGATTTGCGATACACAATTTTGTTAATCGGTTCTGAAATTTGAGGGTCTATAGATTTACTTATATTGTTTTCTATGCATATACCATGTTTCATATATTTTGGTTCCTTTATAACAGCTATTTTAAAATTGTATTCAATTTTACTTTTTTTTTTTTTTATTATCAATTTGAATTATTTTATTACATTAGCTACTCTGTAAAATTATTTTGTTGAAACAATAGCAAATCGACTAAATAGTTGAGAGCAAGAATTGATTAATATATAATAAATACAAGATTAATAACAATAGAATTGATAGAAACCAATATAGATAAAAGAAAAAAAAACGTAGACACAACATTTGAACACCATATTTCGTCGATTTTATATTGTTTAATAAAATTTGCTTGTAAAATCTCTCTCTTATGGCTTCGAACAATACAATAAAATCCGGTTTTTATATGGCGCAAAAAAGTTATTGAATTGTAATAACCAAATTATAAATCTCGTTTTATACATATCTGAATGAAAAATAATGTTTACATTATTTTGGTAATTACTGTTTAGTTTTTAAGGAATGGGAAAAAAGTAACGAACAAAAATATCTGTGGTTTTAATGATGAAAAAAGGATATCAGATTTTATTAATTTATGCTCAATAATGATTCATTATTGACACCTGTTTACTTAAATAGAAAAAGTATACTTTCTGTCGTGAAAACGTAATTTTTACTGACATAAAGTTGACTTTTTATTTAAGCAGCTATTAAAAGAAAAAAAATCAAAAAGTAAAGAAAAATACATGAATATTGTATTGAAAAATGTTGAAATTATTTAAGTTGGCGTCAAATTTGATAGATTGGGTGCATAACGCGAATAACAAAGTATTTATTCTCAATGTGTATCTTTTCAGCCACATACACGAAATTAACATGTATTTCGAATGAGAGTAACCGAGTGCATGTGTATATTTTATTTGTTGATGCGCAAATGATGATTGAAAGTTAATTTGTTCATAAGAAAGCTAATGTTATATAAAAAAGAAAAAAAAACAACAAAAAACGAAAAAAAGGGAAATAGAATTGTTAGTGAACACAATCTAGTTATATAATCATTCTTGATTTTCGGTCAAGAATTTATGTGGAGGGATGATAATATTCATAAGTCAAATGTAATTAAATATACAAATTATTATAGAAAATGCTGACTTTTACTTTTCCGCCTTTTAGATAAGCTTTTGAAATTATAATTTACATTTATTTAAATTTGATTTTATGTATTAAGAAATAATGATAAGCAATTTAGTATTTTCAAACAATAATAATAATTATTTTTTGAAAAAATTTAGGAATTGAATAATTGCTCTATTTTAAACAATATAAGAATTTTATTTGCAAAACATTATTTATATTAAACTACTATACAAGAAAAGTTTGGATATAATGTCTATGTCATTAATTAATACAAATTAGAATGTTACTAATAATACTAAATGAGATCTTGATCGAAAGTTACACTTCTGAAAGTCAGGATATCTGGGTTGAAGAGATGTACGATGTCACAGTTGGAAGTAAAAATTTGTAGTTGAATAAGAAGAACAGAGCAAAGAGCAAAATCATGAAAATATCTAAAATCGTAGTTAAAGAAAAATACCTTTTTACAAAAGTTTTGTATAATAGTTTTGTAAATATAAAAAGTTGAATATTATTTGTCAAAGGATACTGATGAAGTTTCTTTCCCATTTTTCCACCATGTATAACTCCGTTGCCAGCATATATCGAAAATACCAGTAGTTCAAAAATGAAGTAATTTTTCTGATAAACGATATCATTTTGTTGTCAACAATTTATTATTCAATAGAGTCAAATTTGTTTTCAATAAATCAGTCGTTAACGTGTCACAACAATTGATTAGTTGACACTAACGTTTTAGTTAGGTTATATTTGTTATTAGAAGTAGTATTATTATACTTATTATATATATATATATATAACGTTATCAAGATTTCTATTATACCAATGGCCAGCAATTACTTAAAATTTTATTGATAATGCATTATAATTAAAAGAGAACATTCCAAAATATTTGTTCTTATTTTCTAGTTATTAAATTTATATTAAAAAAGTTTTGTTTATTATATTTTGTACGAAAAAGTATGTAATATTTGATTATGTTAGCAGTATTGTGTATTAAGAATATAGATTGGTTATGCATAAGAAAAGGAATCAACCACTTTTGGTTGACTTTCGGAACACACAATTTAGTATTTTACAACACGCGTGGAGAGAATTCTAACAACTTCTAGAACCAATCGATGTCTGTGAATTGTGAGCACCAAAACGAAAACACGTGTTTATATGTTGGTTTACATACCGGTGTAACGTTGTAGGACATATTTTTGATGAAAAACTTTAAATAATTTGTGACAAAATGCATCCTAACTTTGAAGTTGTTGTGGGAACATACGAGCAGTTTACGCTTGGTTATAAAATCGATCAGATTATCAATGTAAGTAATTTTTAAAGGTTATTTTAATAAATGTCAACAAGTAATCTTATAATTTTGCTAAACGATTATTACCATTTTATTTATTTTAAATATTTTTATTATACAAAAATGACTTAAATTTTATTTTATTATATTTATTAATTTTTTTATTTGAAATAGTTTTGTATTAGCATGTAGTAAATCATTAAGTTTTTTTGATGATTCATCTTTGTTCAGTGGCAATTACAATTTTATAAAAATTGAATTTTTGTATTACAAAAGCAATATACAAAATACAATTTATTTCGCTTTCAGTGATTTTGTAATATTTAAATTTGTATAATCTATTTTCAAACTTTAAAAAAATCTGGTTCTTTTTTTGTAAAAACGTTTCTTATCATAAGAATTTATGCGTTAATAACGAAGCGGCACAATTAATTTTCTTTTCTTTTATTGATGTAATCGACTCGAATTTAATGTGACAAGGAGAGTTCTTTACTCGACAAATACAGAGCAAGTGGCGTATTTGAGCAATTTGGACGACAGTCCCTTACAGGATAAATCAAACTTAAAACATAATTGCGAACTTAATTTATTACTTATGGAGAAGTGAAATATAAACTAAAATATAAATTTAATAAAATCTTATACGCTACAATTATTACAGTTCTTTATCATAAAATTCGACAGAAAACCTCTTATAATGATACGTAACACTTCACGTGATACGATCGCAGAATAATATTTTTATATATATTTTATTTATTAATTTTTGTTATATAAAATGTTAAATAAAACAACACTTATGAAAAATATTTTTTTTTCTTTTAGGAATACAAAATGGAACGAACTTTTGCTATGCACTCACATCTCGCCAGTGTTAGAAGTGTTGCAAGTAACAAAAATTATTTGG
>JABFPM010005302.1:0-11443 GCA_022817325.1 Idris sp. 1 HC-2018 | reverse complement strand
AAAAATCGAAAAAAAAAAAAAAAAATTATATCCATTTGTAGACCTAAGTGTAAATTTGACATGGAATGCCCCATATATTACTATCTGGGATTATTAAAATTAAATTGTGATACTATTTCAATTTGAAAATTATGTGTTTCAGGGTTATGGTAATTAGTAATGGAGAAATAATCGAATTTGATGAGCCAAATATTTTGATTCAAAATCCGGAATCACAATTTTATAGCTTGGCTAGTCAAGAATATTTTGAATAAAAAAAAACTTTTGTACATTGATCAACGAAATCGTTATTTTATTAATAAAATGACTTTCTGAAATATTTCGTAAAGATAAGAAATTATTGTCACAAGATATATCACACAATATACTATTTTCAGCAAAAATATAAAAAATCAACTAATTTTGCTAGTACAGAATCTTGTTAAACTGTAAATCTGAAAAACTATTTTTACAATTTTAATAAAAGTACACTTTTTTAAAATAAAAACAACATAAGTTTATTTAAAGTCATTTATTCACAATGTTATTAAATATTATATAAATTTTGTTATAATATATATTTATTTAATTATATTATATACATTATTCATTATAATATTATGTATCATTTTTAATTTCATTTAGTATTAAAACATCCAATTATTTAATTCCGTATACCTGTGACTATTAGCAATCTTATGTAATCCAGATGACAAAACAATATTTCAATTTAACAAAAATATATAAAACAAATTCTTTTTTTCGTTTGCTAAGTAAAAAACAGAAAACTAATATTTCATTAGTTTTTAAGATTTACTTAATAGTCACATATATTTTAATTTAAGTTTTTTTTGTTTCTTTTATATAAATTCAAGTACTCAAATTAATTGTTATAAATTGTAAAAAAAATCAGCTGCCAATATTTGAGGCGTACATATTTGTAGAAAATGTAACAATAAAATGATACAATTTTGTGTACACTTCTAACATTATGCTTTGGCTTCCTTTTCTTCTTCCGGGTGAGCTGCATTCCATTCCAACGCTTTCTGAATCTCTTGTGGAATTGGTGGTGGTGTGGGTAAATGCGCACCCTGAGGTTGGAATCCGTCTTCATTGGCAATGTAAGTCAGCTCAATTTTAACTCCATCGTCCCCTGTATAACTGAATGCACCTTGAGCTTCCATAGCTTCATTCTCGCTGCCTGCATTTTTGACATGACCTTCTTCATTCGCCATGATTCCGTTGCCGGTTTCGTAAGCCCACTTATAAGACCCATCTGGATTTGGTCCTTCTTGAGTTTGACTAATTATTGGTATCACCTCTTTCTGATCAGATTGTGGTCTTGCCGCTACACTCCATAAAGTAAAAACTAATAAAACTAGCTGCTGAAATGAGAAAATAAAAAATTGCAAGATTAATGTCAGATAAAACTTTACTGACCTAGGGCAAAAAAGTAGCGATTTATTGCAAGAAACAAGAAAGTAATCAACTTTACTACCGTGTTGCGTACAATATATTGTTCATTATTGCGAAGGCAGGGAGAGCCACTTTTTTTCTTTGCAAAGGGCAGAATATTGGCATTTTCCGACATACTTGATGAAAAATTATCATCTAAGTATTTATAAGTATTCTAAGGTATAATAAAACATACAAAATATATTTTATAATAAGAGGTGTAACAATAATAATTTGTAATAACTGAGACAATAGTTTATTAATAAAAATTGTGAATGATTTCATCATCTTAATAATGACAGCAATGCCGTATCGCAATTGAATGTGCAGATTATTGTTAAACGGAAGAAGAAAATGTAACATTGAAATCAATAGCTGGCAGAACGTAAAAGACATTTAAAAGAGTGACGACAAGAAACTTGATATAAAAGCATTGTTCGACATTTAAAGCGAACTGCACATACGTGTTTTCAAATTGTGCGGCATGGAATCTGTTTGTTTAATCCCGGATGCAAAGTCACGGCTGACTGCCGATATCGATAAATCTTAAAAAGTCAACATTTACGTTTAATCTAAACATTTCTCGTGACGCGGCCACAAATAGTAGTATTAACTATTGCCATATACCGCGGAGCGAGCAAAGATCGAACACGTTTACATACAACGTAATGAATAGAAGAACGCGGTTTATTTCTTCGCAGTCCATCTCTCTTTCGCCGAGCCTCCGAGAGGCACAAAAATGTTTCACGTAAAACGTAATATAGAGAAGATGTTAATCAGTTAAGCTTGTATGAGGATACTATTTTACATAAGTCAATTATTGCAATTTAACAATGCCAACCATTTACATCATTCTATTTTTTTTCCTGTTCTAATGCGAGATAAAAATGGATATCCCCCGACGCACTCGTGTCAGAATTAATATTTTTTTTCTCCATCAAAAACAAATCAAAAGCGAAATTCTTGTTCAGAGAGGAAAAGCAAAACAATTCTGTTTTTCTTATTCTTCTTAGCATTTTTTCAATTACAAATGTAATTATCCTAAACATAATTAACCTTCATAATTGCATCAAGACAATTCGATAAATATGTTTCTTTTCAATAAACTATTATTAATTATAATTCACACAATGGAATAATAATTAACAGTTTTTTTTATTCTAAAGTTAGTCTAAAATAATTCTATTAATTTATTTAAAACAAACTCATTTACCAATCTTTTTATCTAAGACTTTATATATTCACTTTAAGCCTTACAACTAAATGAATGTCATAATATGCATTGTGCTTCTGTACATATAACGTGAATTGATTTCTTCTCTGTGTATTATAAGACGAACCTCACCTTAAAAGAAAATTGCAAAAGAATTAGATGAAGACATTTTCATGTAAAGTTAATGAATGAAAGTCTGAAGAATAATAATTTAAATTTTTTTAAAAACATTATTAAGCAGAAAAATGGTTAAATTATAAATTTATATGTAATATATTATTTGAATGTTAATTTACGCAAAATTTTCCATTATAAGAGGAAAAATTGTTTTAATATCAAAATAAAAGGAATATTAAATCGGTATGATTAATTTATGCATGTAGTGAAAATGAAATAAACGATTGAATTGCATAAATATGAAAATCTTGTCTTATTTGAAGTTAGAAATGAAATGTTACAATAATAAGATGATATAAAAAATGGACATTTGTAAAATAAAGTATGTATGTAAATTTTTTGCACAAGGAATAATGCTGAGGAACTTGAAAAACAAATATTTTTAAAAGAAGAATATATTTTTTCAGCAACCATAAATAATCCTTTTTACAATTCAATCAAACGAAAGTAAATAATCAAATAGCAATTTTATCTAAAATTATATTGGCATTGATAAAAACAGTAGCCAGTTAGATCATAAATATAGTAATGTAAGTAGCACATGCAAGGACGAAGTAAGAGTCTGATCATTCTATCTCCAAGTAAACTGAGAAACATCTTCCTTTAAAGTTGCTTTTCAATGTCAAATATTAATTAATTGACGATTAATGGTACACTTTCATCATAATATATCTTTTGATCGAGTGATTATAGTGTAGTCAATGATAATAAAAATGTGTAAAATATGAGAAAATTTCAATAAATTATAAATAAATACCGAGTTGTTATCAAGCATATTGGGAAATGTCACTATAATACTGCCCTCTGCAAGGACAAAAAGTGGCTCTCCCTGCCCTTGTAATGTACACACAACACAGCGGAAAAAGCTATTACTTACTTCTTTTTTAGTTATAGTTTGCGGAAAACCGCTATACTATTCTTCCTTAAAAGAGAAGTTTTCTGCTCAAGTATTTATGAAACTTAAACCCTTGAAATTGAACTTATATTCATACTTTTTAACGTTACTTATGTTCAGATGAACTTCACTAGAGATATTAATCAATTTATTTACTCTGCTAAAAATCTTGAACAGAAAAAGATCCGAAAATATCAGTTTTATTTTTGAAAAGCGAATTTAGATTTAAAAAGTAATATTATTGCAAAATGTTTTATGCACTTTTTTAACATTTCTCTTTTAATTAAAAAATTATTAGAAAATAACTGATAACTAAAATGAATTCAATCAAATTTGAAATTGGAAAACATGCTTCTTCTTTTTTTTCCTAAAATTTGATATGAAAATTATATCAAAATGTTTATACATTTCAGTCTTTTCTGTTTAAGATTTTATACAGTATTATACACTTAGATGTAATTCCTGGTTGAAACCAAGAAAGAATACAAATTTGTCATGTCATATTTACATTAGTCTCCTAATAAATTCTGAATGATTTTAAATTTCTGCATTTCTTTCAAAATTCATCAACTTTGTATAAGTATTAAATTTTGGTACTGAGTAGAAAAAAGTTTCTTTAAGAAATTTCCAAGAAAATCCCAGAAAAATTACGGTGCAAAGTTAAATTCCTCATTAATATCATAGAAAAACCTTAGATATTCACTCAATTTTGTCAAAGAAATCTAAAAAGAAAAACTAAACAAGTTTTGAAATTTTCTAGGAAACTACAAAATTAAACAGAAATTTCTACAAGCAGAGTATCTAAATCAGCCCAGTCAAATTTAATAAATCGAGAAAGCAATATAATTGTTAATTTAACGATCGCAAACTTGTCTGCATCTTTTTTCACTTAAATTTTAGATGCGCATAATGTCACAGACTTCTTAAATTTTTTTTATATTAAATGTATATCAAGAAATTCAACTAGTACCAAAACATAAAATTTTATTAATATGCAAATTATTAATTATTAAACTATTTTTTCACTTTTGATTTATAGCTGTAAAATTACTATTGTTAATGTATTCGTTGACTAAATACAATAAAAACAAATAAAATCAAGTAAAAAATCGCTTTTATTATTAGAATTGAAAAGAAAACTAAAAATTTGCGTGTTTTTCTAATAAATTTATAATTAAATATAAATTCTAAAAAAATTGTATAAATATAAAAATGTAGTATACATTGAATTTAAAAAGTTCACATAATTTGTTCGAATTCTCTAAAGTTGAGAACTAGTATTTTAAGTCGTATAAACATGTTATTGACAAAAATTAATTTATTTTTAATTGTATTGATTTTTAATATATTTTCGAGTTTTAAAAAGTAATTAATTAATATGATTATAATATACTTCTTCACTCCACAAAAATAATAACAATCAATTAAAATTATTATTAACTGTAATTATTATGCAGTTAAGTTAACATTTGATAATAGCTCCTCCTTAATAATCGTTTAATTTATTTTTAACTTCATGTTTAATTTTAAACGATTAAAAACACTGCAAAAATGTAAATTTAGGTTCGACATTTTGAGTTAATCATCTCGCGTATATCAAAATATATTAAAACGACTGATTTTTGTTTGTTTGCTTCTTAATTTCTAAAAAATGTTAATAACAAATTTAAATTCATTGAAACTACTTTTGCATACCTTCTCCAATTAGTAAGCACAGTAATTATATGAAGTTCATGTTAAAACAATTGGAACGTTCATTGTTAAAAGGGATCTAAGTCAAAATACTTTAATATTTTGAGATAAATGTTTTTTAAAAATCGTTTCTTTTTTGACAAAAAAACTTGCAAATTCATTTAGAATTTTTTATATTATTGGAAGGAACCTTAAATACACAGTACATAATCAACATAGTATTTTTTATTATGATTTTTTTTGTAAGCATTATCGTAAATAACTTGTTCATCAAAAAGCAAAATGATATATTTTTATACTTTTTTCAAACTAAACCTTTATAGTATCATAAGAGAGTAAAGTTAATGATTTTACTGTTTTACTAGCATTTTGATAAAACTTTAATATTTTTTAAATACGTGGAGTTAAATTTTTATTTTTAATTGTTTTAGTTACATTTAGTCTATAACTGGCGAAAAAATGCTTTTTATTCAAACTTAAATAGTTTTACCATTCAAAAAAATTGTCAAGCTGTTAATTTAAGTCACCGGTTCTAAGATTATAAGTTTTCATTATGAAAATGTTCAGGTTCATTTTCATGCATAATTTCTCAAAAAACAAAAAAATTCCTCAGAATTTATATGGAATTTTATATACATTAAGATTTGCATGTTATATTCTCATCATATATGATAATTCCGAAAATTTCTGTCATAAAAAGTTATAACTAGGAATGAAGATTCAAATTTTAGTTTTTGAAAGTTCATTTAAACCAGTATTACAAAAAAGCTTTTATTTGATTGTAAAACCGCTAAAACCATTACTTTACTAAAACATATTAATTGTAATAATGTAATCTAAAAAAAAGTTTCGATAGTCTTTTTAAAAAATGTGACTTAGGTCCCTTTTAAAAACAAACGTTTTAATGATTAAAAAAGAAAAAAATGTAAAAAAACATCTAGTGGCTGCACTTTTAATTAAACTTTTTCATTGTGTAAAAAATATAGCAAAAAAGAAAGAGAAAAAGATAGCAATGTTAAGTAAGGATGTAATTGGGCCTTACCGTTGGTGTATGCATGATGACACAGTAATCGTTGATAGGCAAATGTTTATCAAACTGAGCGTTACCGGTGTTTATATACCCCGTAGGAACTAGTTACTAATACAGCAAGAGCGTTTGTCATTGGTGGCGCGATAGACTCGCAAACTAAAAAGATACAGAAACACACGCGAGGAGTCAAGGGTACACAAAGATTCTCGTAAGGCAAGTATGTAATGGTGAAGAATTACGCACGTATGAAAACAACACATTGTATCTCTGTTGCCTTCTAGAAGATTACCAGCAGTTAAATGTCATCAGGTCCTGTTAAAGGATAATTCACTTTGATTGTCGCGTATACTGGTGCAACCCACGCAAAACAACTTTGTTTACATTTGTTTAATTAAATTTACTTTCTGAAAATTAATCAGTCTAACTTAAAATTACTTTGCAAAAGTTAAATTATTGCCATATCAAAAAGATGTATTTTTGAAAAGCAGGGTAGATAAAAATTGCTTTGATTTTTTAAAATTTCAATTTCTGTAAAACATTCTCTAACTAATCAAAAGCATGAATCCAAAATAGAGAAAATTGAATAATTATTTTCCTCAAATTTTTATGTTAATTTTTATTTTAAATTTGTTAACACTGTTTTATAAAATTAAAAATTTAAGAGTTGAATTGCAGAATCGAAAAACCCCTAACTGATGATTACCAGTGATTCTCGAGAGTGTCGATAAAGTAAATCCCATACATGTCGACTGATAAGTATTATGTGAATGTATATGTGAAAACTGCACTTTAAATGTATCCCTCGTCAACTTTCAGCTATGTTCTGTTTATTTCTACAAATTTCTACAACAATTTCCACGTGAAGCCATTGGCGGTTACTATTTTGTCGAGATTTCGCCATTCTTAAAGAAACTCCAAATTTAGATAGAGCGTTCGTCAAATATTCCGCTCCTATTAGGTTAAGATAAAACTCACAATGGAACAACAAGAAGCAAAAGTAGAAACACCAAACGATCAGGTTCGAAAAATGTTTTATTTGTCAGCAAATATTTTGAAACGTATGCTTTTATAAAAACTAATTTCATTTTTAGATGCCTGAACCAAAAATCAGACATGACTGGTATCAAACTGAAGCCAATGTTATCATAACAATTTTAGCAAAAAATGTGAGCGATGTTAAAGTTGAAAATACTGAAAGAAATGTAAGCTGTTTTCTTTTGTTTGATTTATATTTTACATTATAATAAAATATACAATTTTAAAAACTGATATTAATTTTTTTTTTTTTATTAAAGTTGATATTTAAATAAGATCCTTGTAAAACTATAAGTTTTTCTTACATTGGACAGATATAATTTTGATATTTTTTTTAATAAAATTACGTATACATTTTATTTTCAATACAATTAAGTATTAATAAATTTTAAAGAATATTACACACATATTTATTTATATCTTGACTGATTATTTTAAACATTTAAAAACTGTTTTACATTTATATAAAAATATTAAATTTGTAGCTTAGTGTATCTGCAAAGTTACCTAACGGCAATGATTATAGTTTGGAAATAGACCTGTACCGATCGGTAGTCCCGAATTTATGTCCAGTAAAATTACTTCCATCTAAGTTAGAAATAAAGCTGAAAAAGCAAGACGGATGCAGATGGAATACTTTAGAAGGAACAGATGTAAAAGATCCTGTGCAACCTATTCCCGCAAGTAAGCTACTAAATAAACTCATTTGTTTTAATTTTTCCACTTTTGGTGAAGATTTGCATTTTTTTAACTTATTCTCGCCATCTGATTTATTACTTTTAGATATTCTTCAGTCCGAAACTGAACTTTCAAAATATCCATCCTCCAGTTGTAAAGGCATAGATTGGAATAAACTTGAAAAAGAAATTGCAGAAGAAGCCGATGATAAGCCGGAAGGCGAAGCTGCTGTGAGTGCTTTATTTCAGAAAATTTATGGCCAAGGTTCGGATGAAGTTAAACGCGCAATGAACAAATCATTCGTAAGTAACGTATTTTTGCATTCTTTTTTTAAAATTATTTTTAATGATTTTTAATTAAAAATCAACATCGGTTTGGGTCCAAATAATTGTTCAAATTTATTTATATTTTAGATGGAATCTGGTGGTACCGTTTTGAGCACAAATTGGGATGAAGTAGGAAGAAATAAAGTCGAACGAAAACCAGCAGATGGTGTAGAATGGAAAACTTGGAACTAAAATTATATACTCTGTTTTAAACTAAAATTTCGATTTCCCAATTCATTTAATTATTTTTAAGACTTGACATTATTAATATATTATATTCTTTAAATGCAAACTGCAGCCACTAATCTATTTAATATCTTGTTTTGTACTACATTCTGGAGTAATTAATTAAATTAATATTTTCAAGTACCAAAAAATCTTTTTCAGGTTACTATTTTAAGTAAAACCCTAAAATGATTTTGTATAAGATCATATTTAGTTCTTAGTGCAAAAGTGTAGTTGTTTGGGAATTTTTGTTAGTAAGCATAATTAAATAGTCCAATTAATAAAAAACTAATCTTTAATTTTATAAATTCATACAACTGGTAATTCATGGCTATAAATACATGATAACGTCTTACATAATTGAATTCAATTAATCTAGTATCCAATGCTTAAATCAAAATATTGACTAAATTCACAAAAATAATTTTTCATATAATTTTATTCACCATATAAACAACAACAATTAATAGGCCTGCATACAAGCTGACTTGTTTGATTCTCTCCATATCTAAATTTGGCAAGTCTTCTTCTATTGTGCTCAATTTTGCAACATGCTGCGCGTGTTTCTTCAATCCCGGGTCATTGTTAAACCAGCTTACACTTTGGTTTGTTTCGTTCACCTGTTGCGAGATGTTTGAGAAATTAGTCCCTAACTTTTTTTCCAACTTCTCAAAATATCCCTTGAACATGTTTTCGTTTTTTTCTTGCGCACATGCGATCGATCGGTTCATATCTGCTATTCTTTTATGATTGTAAATCATGGTTCCCAATAGAGACGCAATTGTTACCGAAACTGACGCCAGAATCGACAAATATTTGTACTTTTGTGCGTTCATATTCTGCGCATCCTGATACTCCTTGATGGCGATTGCAAGCTGCGTAAAATAGTCCTTTTCTTCGGTTTCGAGTAATTCCAACTGTTGAGTCAGCCTTTTCTGATCCTGCAGGGTTTTGTTCTCCTGAATGGTCAGCTGCACGTACTTGGGATCGTCGCGTCTGATGTTCAAAAGTTCTGAATAGATGTTTTTTAGACTTTCGTTGTGTCTGGCGGTCTCGTGGCTGAGTTGATGACGATGTTCCTGGCATTTGAAAAGAGCGCTTTGTATACCAATTACATTGTGTTTCGCTGATTCCACGGTGTCGAGGCCGACTACTTTCTGGTACCACTGCCAGACATTGACAAGACGTTCGGGCAAAGGAGGCGAGGGTGCCAAAGCTGCCTCTTGTAAATTTTGAATTATTGTAGAACCATTGACATTCTATCAAGCAAAAATAATATTTCAAATGTTATTTTTTATAAATATTTGTATTTTTTTATTAAGAGAAAACTTATTATAATCTTGTTCTTTTTTTATAAATAAAAAATATGCTTAATTATACATAAGTGATAAGAATAAAATAATAATTTGAAAATTTTTCCTCAACTCAAAATTGTATTCACAACATTTTTTAGATAACTGTTTTTAAGAAAGATTTAAAAAATACTTGACTATATCAAAGTAGAAGTGAAACGTTTATTATTAAAAGGGATCTAACTCACACTTTTATTATTCGAAGAAAAACGAAAAAAAAACTGTCAGAAACATTTCTTTGCGGTATATTATTTAAAAAAATGTGTTTTAGTAATTTGTTGTTAGAACTGTACACAAATTTTACAAATAATAAACAAATTTTTATTTATTTGAACAAATAAACAAACACTAAGATAGACTTAGATCCTTTTTAACAATAAAAATGTAAAAAAATTTTAATATAATTGTGACTATTACATATAAACAAGCAAAATATCCTAATGTTATTTTAAATTTCAAAACTGTATGTAAATCGAAAGAAAAAACAATTATCTTTATTTAAATCAAAATTTCATTATTGTATTAATTTTATAAAACATTAAAATATTTACTTATTAGCCGGGTCATTTACTGGGTTATCTCGGTTATTCAATGGCGAAACCGGTCATTCATAGGCATTTTCGGCTAACTCATTTTAATATTAATATAACAATATGTATTAACAATTAAATTATTTACTCATCCAGGGTGTCCACCAGATTGTATAAAAAAAATTCCCGTCTAATTCCCGCTTTTTTCCCGCAAGTTTCAAAAAATTCACGTATATTTTTTTCATAAAGTAAATTATTATCATAGGTAACATTAAATCAGAATATATGTTTTTTAAGGAAAAAAATATAGTATATATTTTTATAGAATTCCCTTGTGAAAAAAAAAATTTTGAAAATCACTGCAAATCTCAAAAAAATGTTATGAGAAACTCTTACTGCAACTCTGAAAATCTCTCTAAAACTGCTTTGAAAAAATCTGAAAAGTCCGATTGTTGACAAATTTTCAGAGAATATTATTAAGAATTTTAATTTTTCTGAGATTTTTAAAAAAAAAATTTCGAACATTTTTGTGAAAACATCAGTTTAAAAATAAAAGTTATTTTTCTAAAAATCTCTCAAAATTTTAAATTCTGAATAAAAAAAATCTGAAAATTTGTCAAAAATGGGACTTTTCAGAGCAGTTTTAGAGAGATTTTCAGAGTCGCTGTAAAAGTTTTTCAGATATTTTCAGAATGTCTTTTCCACAAGGGTTTGATTACAAAAACTTTACATTTTATTTAACGTTTTATATTTTCATTTAATGTAAAAGTAATTAATTTATTTAAATCTAAAAACAAATAGAAGAAACCGAAATTGATGGCACATTTTCTATACGAATTCCACTGGTTCAAAAATT
>JABFPM010005301.1:0-11443 GCA_022817325.1 Idris sp. 1 HC-2018 | reverse complement strand
ACAACCGCGAGAGAACCGCGAGAAGCGTTGAAATTGTCAATGCGCGCGAGCAAAAGGCTCGACTCAGGCGAGCACGCGCACAACCGCGAGAGAACCGCGAGAAGCGTTGAAATTGTCAATGCGCGCGGCCGAGCAAGCACGCTCTGACGTCACCGGCGCGCGAGCTAACGCGAGAAGACCGCGTTGAAACAACGAAAATGCCGCGTTATGCGGAGATACCGTCTCGACGCAAGCGGGCGCGAGCAACCGCGTGCAAACCGCGAGAAAATGTCAAAGAAAACTAAAGTCTAATGATGGCCGCAACTCAACATAAAAACAAAAACTTAGCTGATGGTCGAGTCTCTACAGTGGCGTTGGGTCAAGTTAATTCCTGCTACTCTGTTGCTTCGTCTGAAAATCATACGGTAATGGCATCTCACGCAGCAGCGCTGGGAGTAGAATGAGCGGAGTGCGTTAGGGCCTCCCTATCCAAATATTTTTGAACTATTGAATAATTTCATTTATTTATATAATATATTGTTTATAAAATAAAAAAGCGAACAACAGGAGTACAAATTAATCTTTAATTTATACTTTCATGTTCTCAACATTGAAAGTCGGTTCCTACATTGCAATCTAAAAATTTTGGTTTATACAATAATTTTTGTTACTTGTTTAAATATTATATTGTTTATGAAATTATAAAAAAGCCAAACTGAGATAGGTAGAAATTAGTCTTTAATTTGTACTTTAATATTCTCTACATTAAAATTTGGTTCCTGAATTGCAATCTGTTTATTTTTGAATTATTAAATAATTTTATGTGTTTAAATATTATATTGTTTATACAATTAAAAAAAGGCCAAACTGAGATGGGTACAAATTAGTCTTTAATTCAAGGAGCAATTTCAAAAAAAAAGTATGGTTTAGAGTAGGTTGGGGTGCTATCTTGAGATCAAGTTAGCACCCCCAATCGTTTTTTATAATAATTAAAAAACGATAGTGGGTACAAATTTTTAATTTGGGTACTATTTAGTCTTTAATTAGTTCCTAATTTTGAGTTATTAAAAATCGATTTTCATTGAGGTGGGGGTGCCAACTTGATTCACATTAAATTTCACTGGCTTGAAGTATATTTTAGTGGCTTCCGTCATGCGTAAGGGATTTTTTATCTGACCGTTTTATGCAAAATGGCGCACACTGTTTTTCCGCTTTAAAAACAGGTCCAATATAAAAACAGAGTAAACAAATTTAAATTTTCACTTTTCACAACAGTAAATAAAATTATTTCTGAGTCGTTTTGAGTAACGTGTGCAGGAATTAATTCGCCGATACAGAACTTGCTTTCTAAGATCATAATAATGATCTCTATCGCAGAGCCGTGTTTTGTGGGCTGCGACCAATGTCACCAAATTCCTGAGTCGTCTTGAGTAAAGTGTGCAGGAATTAATTCGCCGATACAGAACTTGCTTTCTAAGATCATAATAATGATCTCTATCGCAGAGTCATGTTTTGTGGGCTGCGACCAATGTCACCAAATTCCTGAGTCGTCTTGAGTAACGTGTGCAGGAATTAATTCGCCGATACAGAACTTGCTTTCTAAGATCATAATAATGATCTGAATTGCAAAGTTATTTACTATATATGTGGACCGCGAATCATTCGGTCATTTCCCTGCGTCATATGCAATAATGTGTGCAAAATTTAATACATCGAAAATGGAGTTACTATATGAAACCAAAGTGATGATATACATCGCAGAGTCATTGATTATATGTGAGCTGCGATTTACTTCTTTATTTTCCTGAGCCATCGTCAATTAATTTTGCATAAATTAAATACCTTTATTTTTAAGTTTATTTTAGATTTTACGTATTTACTTAGCAATCAATCATTGAAATGACTGTAATTAAATTGAATCCACGCTTGAAATCTTACCTTTCAATATTATAGTAAAAATTAATTATGAATAATTTTATATAAGATCAAAGTGTTGGAAAATACACGAATCCCAAAATTTAAAATGTAATATTTGTATATATGGGGCATTCTGCGTCAAGCGGGACACCTTTGTTTTACAATGACATTTTAAAACGTTAATATTAATATGTACGTATTATAAAATAAGGGTTTATTATACATGAATCAAAAGATTTTTTCACGTAGATTAAGATTATCTAACTAATTTATTAAATTAACTAAGAAAATATAACGAAAAATACAAATATAAAAAATAATAACATTTTTTTCATAGTTGGACCCCTTTAATTTTTGTAAAATATTTTTTAAAAAACTTATCTGAGTATCTAGTTTATTGTGTAAAAACCGCTAAATGGTAAGATGAATGGCTAAAAAGATATTTTACTTTAAAATATCATGTCGAAGTGCGTCTCTCGAAGACTATCTGTCAACCTCAAATTTTGAATGTTGGTTATATTTATCGAACACTCTGTCAAAATGGATTTTCGAGATAATTATATGAGAAAATAAATAAATAAATTTAGAAAAATTAAATTATAGAGATTAATACATTTTATTGAAAATTCTTTATTTATTAAAAATTAGTTTGTTTCTTTAATTACTATCCTATCAGTATTAAACTTTTACTCATTTTTTTTTGCAAATTTGAGTGCAGATAATTATTTTCATTGATATATCATTAAATATTTATTTATTAATTTAATAACTGTGTTGCTTTTGCTTTGTGTCATGATAAATTAAAAAGTTGTGAAAGGAATACTACAGCCATCTCTAGTTCATTTTCTTAGTTAATTTAATAAATTAGATAATCTTAATCTACGTGAAAAAATCTTTTGATTCATGTATATTAAACCCTTATTTTATCATACGTACATATTAATATTAACGTTTTAAAATGTCATTGTAAAACAAAGGTGTCCCGCTTGACGCAGAATGCCCCATATAAAATTGAATATATGTTTTACAATCCACAGATTCATGTGTACTTTTCAAAAATGATTAAGTTATTATACATACTTTAAAATTACAAATTTTATTAAGTAAAATGAAAACAAAAGAAAATAAAATTTATTAAGTTCATCAGTTACTGATAAAAGTAATAATTTTTCATGATTATTTATAAATGAAATAGAACGCCCTGAAATCAAGCTTCAATTTTATGTAATTGCAAATTCATGTCGATGATTTATTAAAAAATTATAATAAATGTAATTTAAAAAAATTGAGGTTCAAGTGTTGTATGTATCAAGTCACAATGTTTTTATTATGTCTTATTTATTTATAAAAGTTTAGTTATTTAAATGTATACATCAACAAACAATATTTATTGATTATTTCTTATTTCATTTTTTAAGGCGATTGACGTGGGCGAATAAGGCAAAGAACAGGGCAAATCATAGTTCAGCGAATAATGCACAAGACAGTGCAAATATTGTAGCGACTTATTGCGATAATGTCATTATAAATTATGAAAGTTTGAGTGATTGTTTAAATCCAGAAATTCATAGTGATGTTCAGGTTGATGAATTTTTTAACCACTCAAACAGCCAAGACTACGAGAATATTTCAAGCAATGAATCGTATTGTGATTTTCAGATAGATCATTTGTCAGATCAATCCACTAATCAGAGAAACGGGGGCAATCAGAATGTAACGGTTGATACTGATTCCATGAACGTTTGGGATGCTAATAAACAGATCTCCGCACGTCGTCATATTGTCAATCTTGAGCACGTATTTTGTGAAATGCACAGGTTATTTGATGATCACGCCGACATAAATGACTGCCAATTCAGAGATTGGAAGTTGTTGAAGATTCATAATATCGGACTTAAGTCGCAGTGTTTTTTCAAATGTCAAAATTGTTCGCATGAAGGTAAATTTTTTGCACAAGGTGACCTTCCTGGTGTCTTAGATATACACACAGCTACGGCTCTTGCTACGGTTACAAGTGGTAGCGCATTTGGAACACTAAATGAAATTTTCGCGGCTATGAACATTAAATTCATGTCTCCTAATACATATATAAAAAATCGTGGAGAAATGACTCCAATAATCAAACTAGTAGCTCACAAAACAATGACCGAAGGAGCAGCGGAAGAAAAAAGAAGAGCTATCGCAGAAGGTCGTGTTGTAGGGGGAATGGGATGCATAAGAGTTATTGTTGACGGGCAATGGGGTAAACGAAGTTACAAGGATAGTGGATTCGATGCTTCTTCTGGTTCTGCAGTAATTATAGGAGCTAAAACTGGCAAAGTACTCTTTGTTGCTGTTCGAAACAAACTTTGTTCAGTCTGCGATTATTACAAAGAGAAAAATCTGCCTTACAAATCTCACATATGCTACAAAAATTTTGATCCTGATTCTACCTCAACAAGTATGGAGGCTGACATTATAGCTGAAGGATTTAATTGCAGTATAGAAATGCATGGACTTATATACAGAGAGGTTGTTGGTGATAATGATGCCAGTGTTTACGCAACTATCTTGCACCACGATCCGTACAGAGAATATAACATTGAAGTCGTAAAAATTGATTGCATTAATCATCTTCTACGTAATATGTGCAACCATTTAAGGGACGTTGCCAAGACACCTGATCCAAGATTTCTTAGAAACAGAGAATTTGTTAATTTAAGGAAAGAAATAGGTAAGAAAACTAAAGAAATCAGAGATGAAGTTGACAAGGCAACAGTCAGAAGACAAAACGAAGAAGGAAACTTAACGCTGAAAGCTGCCAACTTGTCCCAAGATTTAAGAATTATACTGTATCATGTATTTGGACAACACTATGAATGCCAATCTCGTAATATTGAATGTATGGTCAACGCACAAGAAATAAATTACGTTCCGCAGCTGAAAAATTACGGTCTAATGGACAAAATTCAGGATATTATAAATAATCTGAGTCGTAGTGCAGAAAGTTTAGCCCAACGTAAAAGTAATAACCCTGCCGAGTTGTTCAATTCTATTATATGTAAAACTATTGCTGGAAAGAGAATTCTTTTTGGTAGAAAAGATTCTTATTCCGCTCGTGTTTATGCTGCAGTAATACAGTTCAATACGGAAGAAGTGTTAACTGAAATGAATAAGTTTTTAGATTGTATTGAGTACGACATTGCAGAAAACCTGGAAAAAAGACGTCAAGAAATTGTTAAAAGAAACAGAGTATACAGGCAAGAAAATGGACGAGGTACAGTACATCAGAGATGCGGGCCTGATAAAGATTATGGGCGATATTCGAGACAACCTTCGTTATCACCAGAAGCTTTAGAAAGAGAAAAGGCAATTGAACTGGCTCGATTGCGTGAAGAAGCTGATAAATGGGAAGAAAACGAAATTGACACTAGGGAACAAAGTAGATCAGAAAAATGGCGATCACTTCGAAAAAGAATGTTAACTGCTTCTAATTTCGGGCCTGTATGTCGCCGAAAAGAAGATACACGCACAGCAAAATTAGTGTGCAAAATCTTATATCCATCAGCGAGAACAACCGTGGACATGCAATATGGGATTGACATGGAATCAGTAGCAAGAGCACAACTTTCTGATGTGCTTCAAAAAGAGATTCGAACATGCGGTTTATTTATAGACCAAAAATGTCCATTTTTAGGTGCATCACCTGATGGATTAATCGACAATGATGGAATAGTTGAGATTAAATGTCCACGTAAAGCAGAAGGAATTACAATTGAAGAGGCATTACAAAACGACAAAGGGTTGCGTAGAATTTATGATGCAAAAGATATTTCAAAAATGAATCAAACTCACTATTATTACTATCAAGTACAAGGACAATTGCATATTACGAAAAGGCAATACTGTGAATTTGTCTTGTGGAGCGACAAGTCAATGAAAAGAGTTACTGTTCAAAAAGATGATCAATTTTGGAATGATAGCATGGAAAAAAAATTGACAAGATTTTATATGGATGCTTTGCTCAGAGAACTAGTTGAACGTAGAAAATTAAAACACCAACCGATAATAGAACCTGAATGGGTAACAACTAAACAAAAAAGATCATCTGAATATGCAAATTTAGATAGAAGAAGAAAAAGACAAAAAGAGATGGAAACATATGAGATTCATGAAGAGGAACTAAGTGAAAATGGAATTCCGACGAGTATAGACCATTGGACAAATGATTATGGTGAATCATCTGTAAGCAATGCAGTAGAAAACAATTTAAATGAAGATCAAGTAGAAATAAATGATATATATGGTTATGAAAATGAAAGGACAGTATGGGCTAACGAGCCGACAGAAGAACGTATCATTTACTTGAATAATCAGATCGCACCGTTAGAAAATTGTAGACAAATTTTGCGGAATCCTCGAGAGATACTAAATGATGCAATATTGGATACATTTTTAAAGATCGTCAGAGAAAAGACTGAATTTACAACCGAAAGTGTGCAATTTGTAATCTTCAGAGATATTGCTCAACCTGTGAAAACCAAAAGTATCGTATTACTTGGGGCTAATAGTGCACATTGGCGATGTATGTACTTCGATGGTATTCGTGCATTCATATATGATAGCATGAATAATGTACGTTTGAATAAACAGGAACATGAGTACATTTCTATTCGCTTTCCTGATGTTGACAAGCACTCAATAAAATTTATGAATGTGCAGCAGCAAAACGACGTTATTAATTGTGGCATATTCGCTGCTGCTTTTGCCACAAGTATTGCTCTCAGAGAAGATCCTTCCAAAGAAAAATATCCAGATGCATTGGTTATGCGAGAACATTTACTTGAAATTTTAGAGACGCAAGAACTTAGATCGTTCAAAATTGTTCAAGAGACAGCAGAATATGAAATGTAAATTGTTGATTTTACATCATTTTCTTATTCTACACGGAATAATTAGTAAAGATGCAAGTATTCACTGAACAAACAACGTGTGCCATACAACAGATTGAATACATACATTAGCGCAAAAGAAGCCTTACATTTCATAATGTATGTTTCGTACAAAACATTGATAGTTTATTAAATTACACACTAATATGTACTCGCAATTATCAATAAAGCGATAGTTGAAAACATTATACGAGGTGGGAAACTATCAAACAGATATTTTTTACAAATATTACGTTTGATTGCTCTAAGGATAAACAAATGTCGAACAACAGCATCATTGAGGCGTCTGAGGCAGTGATTACCCAAGCCTAAACTAATATTTTGAAGAGTTAATCACGGAACGAAACGCCACAACATCTCCTTCGATAATATTTTCCAATAAAAATCTTCTACGTACAATATTTTGATTACTCATGCCTTACTGATGAGTTCAAAGGATAATCAGTAAAGGAAAAGGCACAATACCTTGTTAAATAATTTATTCCAACAAAAATCTGTAACTTATGAAATCAGAAATTTGTCAATTAATTTTAAGGGGGAACACAGTGTGCCGAAAAAAATATCTTTTATGTCACTCTAGTCGAAATCTAGCTGTTTTACTTCCTCGTTTGAGGCTGACATTGTTATACTCCCGCATACGAGTATATAAAACGATTCGATTTTTACTCTCGTGCCATAAAATATCGTATGCTCTTTGGGAGTAAAATATTGTTTTAAACTCACGAGAAAAACCCGGCAGCTCGGGCCTGGGACCTTCGCGCGAGCCAAAAATAATGCCGAATTTTTCTCGCGGGAGTAAAACAATTTTTACTCCCATGGGACATAATAAAATAAATTTTTGTTTTGCAATTTCGGTAGAAAAACATGGGTAGAATACTGTATTGAAATTGTCGCGAAATTTATGATAGTTAAAGAAATACAGAAATTCATGCCGCGGCGCACACCTGTCGCACCGGCCACTGTTTTGTTCAAAGCCGTTTTTCCGGAAACGATATTTTTCTTACTGACCGTGCACCTACAGAACTTGGTTTTCACTCGAATGACTTAAAATTTTTACACTATGTCTATAAAACCAGTCATTTCCGTTGTGCGAAGGCCAATAATTTTATCATTTAATTTTTTTTTATAATAAGTAAATGGAAAAAAAAGAGGTCGATTGTAGGGTTTTTTTATCAAAGTGCCGCCATTTTGAGTAAAACGTTCAGATCAAAAATCTACTACGCATGACGGAAGCTACAGACATACTTTAAGCCAGTTTTTGAAATTTTTTGAAATTAATAATAATTTAAATTGGGAAAAATAATAAATAATTCAATAAATTACAAATTTCTAATCAATATAATCGTTTAAAGGCAAACAGAAGTAAAAATTTTTTGACAAAGATAGAGAAACAAAAAAGCGAAGAGAGAAAAAGATAACCTAGAGGCTGTCACTTTTTTTCTTCACTATTTTGTCTGTCTCCAATTTTATTTCCGCCGGCTCTTAATATTTAAATACTGGATATTATGATGAAAAAATATATATCTTCTCAAGTCATGGTTTAATGAAAATGCTTACGTTTATTGAAGGGTAGAAACTCGTGTAACAGCCTGAAAAATCAATGATTTTTAGGAATTTTTTTTTTGAGGTTTGTTATAAATTAGATTTATTCCTACTAATAAGGAAGTACAAATGTATCTTTAAGAGTAAGAAAACATTTTTTATACCAAAATACGTAAATTAAGTCCTTCTAAACAACAGCTGAAATAAATAAATTTTTTCTAAGCGGCCAATTTGTGGGCGTGATAGAGCTGCGAATTTACACTAATACCTCAAAAACAAAACATATTTTATTTTTTTATGATGTTATGTCGTCGAGTAACTAAAAAATCCACACAAAAATAACTTTTTTGACAAATTTGTAGACATTTGAAAAAAAACGTGAAAATTTGACAATATTTTTTTGTTTTCAAACTTAAGAAAAGAATAATAATAACTATATTTTCTCAAATTTTGTTAGTTACTCGATGAGATAATAAAATTATATGAAATTTAAGAAAAATAGGTCCATCCGATGTATAGGTTTTGTTTAATGCCGCCCACAAATTCGAAAAATCTTGTTTCGAGAAAAACTCGTTTAAAGTTTGATAAAAAGATCTTACAATCATTCATCGCTCTTTGTTTAAACGTCTGTTTCTTTGTTATTCTTGAAGATATTAATTTAATACTTTGAAATTATAAACATGAATAGTTAAACTATCGATTTCTGCTATAAAAAAATTGAATTTTTTATAATTTTACATAAGTTTCTCCCCTTAATTGTGCCTAAGAAAATATTTCTAATACGCTATATATTTAAGAGATACATGGAGGATTTCTCAACTCTGATAGTACTGAGCACGGAAAGACGCTCATTGGTCTATGCTAAGAAGTTGTTGATAGAACTGGACCGGTAAACACAGACGCGGTTTTAATTTTAGTAGAAAATTTGTACAGACAAAAATCTGAATGCAGTAAGATTCAGGTAAGTAATGAAATGAAATGATGAGAATCTAATCTCCCTGGCTACGGCTGGGGCTCTGTTTTTAGGATTACAACTGAAAAAAAGAAATGTAAACAGGGAAAGGATTTTACCATTGCATGATCTGATACTTCTTTTAACGATAAAACAGGCAACTTAAGCATGGATGTGGACTCTAGATGGAAAAAAATTACAGCAATCAGGAAGCATTCATTTTAATTAATTAAATTCTCTGAATACTAAAATAAATATTTGCATAGTGTAATCAAAATTTTATCAAACTCTAATTCCCCCAGCATCAGCTGGGGCTCTGTTTTCAGAATTGAAATGTCGTGAACCAGGAACAAAATGAAGTAACAGGATCTCCAAGGATTTCGATAGTTTACAAATGGACTACCTCGTTGGAAATACAAGAGCTTGAACGAAATAGTAAGTAATATTCCAAATTGAATTTTATTTTTATAGACAATATTTAATAATCAACCCCGATTAAAGTCGGGTTTATTTTTAGGACAATGAAATACTGCAACCTGCCGTGATTCCTACATGAAAATCACTGAAGTCCGTCAAATTGGAATGCATTGTGAAACTTCTACTAATAGGAAAAAACATTACTGGTCAAGACTCGTGAACAAAGAAGTCATCCTCAGAGACGTCAGCTGACTTAGAAGAACAAAAATTTACTTCGGAGTCGTCACACTTGACGTGAGCAAAAGTAAAAGACAAAAGTTTACTTTGGAGTCGTCGACCTTACGTGAGCAAAAGTAAAAGACAAAAGTTTACTTTGGAGTCGTCAATCTTACGTGAGCCAAAGTAAAATAACAATTAAAAATTCAGAGTCGTCAGGAGAGACGTGGGCTGAATAAAAAAAATAAAAAATACTTTGGAGTCGTTAGTGACGTGAACGAAAGTATAAAAAGAAATATGACTTTGGAGTTGTCGACCTGATGTGAGCTAAAGTACAAAACAAGAATTTACTTTGGAGTCGTCGACCTGACGTGAGCCAATGTAAAATAAAAATTGAAACTTCAGAGTCGTCAGGAGAGACGTGGGTTGAATAAAAAATTAACAAAAAATAAAAAATACTCTGGAATCGTCAGTGACGTGAGCGAAAGTATAGTAAGAAATATGATTTTGGAGTCGACGAACTAGACGTGAGACAAAGTAAAATAACAATGAAAAATTCAGAGTCGTCAGGAGAGACGTGGGCTGAATAAAAAAAAACAACAAATAAAAAATACTTTGGAGTCGTCAGCGACGTGAGCGAAAGTAAAAACAAAAGTTTACTTTGGAGTCGTCAAACTTGACGTGAGCCAAATTAAAAAACAAACGTTTACTTTGGAGTTGTCGACCTGACGTGAGGCAAAGTATAAGATAAACTTTACTTTGGAGTCGTCGACCTGACGTGAGCTAAATTAAAAAATAAAAGTTTACTTTGGAGTCGTCTAAATTGACGTGAGCCAAAGTGAAAAATATTATTTAAATTCAAAGTCGTTTTGAGAGACGTGAGCTGATTTTAAAAATACAAATATACTTTTGAGTCGTCTAAATTGACGTGAGCCGAAGTAAAAAACGAAATTTTCGATTTCAGAGTCATTGGTGTGAGCTGAAAATCATTTTCTAATTATTTTTAGAGTCACTTCAGAAATGTGGGCTGGAATTCACAAATTTCTACATTTGAATTTACGCGCTATATTTAGTTCAGCGGGGGGCGCCACTGCCGCTTTCTTTTTAGGCTAGTTACGCAGCGTTGGCTGCGGTACTTCTAGGGAATTTTTTTAACCAATACCAACCTGACAGCATTGCTCAAAACGACTGATATATCGCCTTAACACCTGGTGTTTAAAATATAACTCAGATTAACATTGGATCTCAAAAGTTTTAGCTTTCATTTGAAAAACAAACTAAATTCAAAATTGAATAAATTAAAAGAAGGTTTTAAATTCAATTTGGGCAAATTTTATTATTCAGAACAGTTAGATAATTATTTATTTTGCAAAAGAGAATAATTTTAATTAGTTTGGATTGACTACGAGTCAATTAAAGAGTGTATATGTTGTCGATTTTAATAACAAGAAGTTCATCAAACTTATGTGTTGCCACAATCACAAATGTT
>JABFPM010005300.1:0-11446 GCA_022817325.1 Idris sp. 1 HC-2018 | reverse complement strand
TATTTTTAAAGTCATAAAGAATTGATAAAAAATATTTTGAATTAACTTATTACATAGAATCTGTTGTAAATTATAGAATTTTGAAAAAAAGTTATCGGTTTCCATACTTTTGCTGCTCACTGTATATATCTCAAATAATGATTTAAAAATATAAACTTTGAAAATATTATTCAATATTTCAATAACATGAAGATTTTTATATAAATGTTCAATAATATTTATTAATACTGTACTTAAAACAAAATCTACTCACGTTTTTTTTTCTATACTTAAAGCTGGTTTGTCGGCATGCTATTTATTTCACATTTTTTAACGGAATTTAACTATTTCATACATTAAAAAAATTGGTTTCACAGATATAGAAGCCCGTTGGTTTGTTGTTTAATCTATTAAATTAATAAATATATCTAAGAAGTCAGAAAAGTTCAACACATGTACTGAAGTAATAATATTTGTTCTGTTATTGTAGATGCTGTTACATTTGGCAATAAAATGTATTTTTTTTGTTTGGAGGTTGGCAGCGGGTGTAACTTTACGCTTACAAATAAAGGGTTAACGCATAAAACGTGTATTAATTTTATGTTTCAATAGTAATTATATAACACAATATACATTGTTTCAATATTTAAAAATATCTTACATTAATTATTGCATATCTGTGACCTGTGACTAGTGCGATACATTATTAGAAATAGTGTGTGGTCGTTCAGGTAGTTGGCGCTGACGCTGTCGAACCGTTGACGTGTTAATAGCTGTGACTACTATATCAGTTTATAATCACTGGTAACGGAAAAAACACGGAGGAACAGTCATCTGTTCAATTTATGAAGTCTGTGCTTTGCTTGCACGCGCGAAAGATATAAAAGAAAAAACAAATATGAATTTTGCTTGCGTACGATATATTTTAGGAGGACGACTCGATGTTGTTGACATTACAGGGATTAATAATTTCAAGGCAAATCACGAGCAAGATTTTAATCGGAATAAAACGTACTGGATCAAACCTGCAAAACGTGGGGCAAATTATTTACGTGCAAATATTATAGCAGTGGGAGGTATGTTTACATTATGAGATATATGTATATATTTTTATTTTCTTTTTTTTTGTGTGTAATTAATGGAATAAATCATTAAATTCAAAACGAAATCTTGTCCAATCTAATAGTTATTTTCCTTATTTTATTTTTCAGTTACTAAAAAAGCAGTAGAAGATTCAATTAAAAACCAAAGTAAGCGCATGAGATTTCCATCCTCAAAGTTACGATACTCAGCTGGTTCAAACCCTCGATCGAATAATAAAAAAACTGCGGTACGTAAACATGTATTAAGAGTTGTTGTTTAAACAATCATTAACCCGTAAATATAGGCGCGTGGCGTGTCTGAGGCAGCCCAGAATATACAAACTGTTATGCGCTTTACTTGACATAAACAAAAGTACGCGCCTATTCACGGATTCAGTTAAAAGTCTGTACTAATTATAATATTAACATTCAGTAAGAATTTTGTAACCAAAAAGTCTTTATAATTTCAGAATTTCTCAATGAATTTCATGAAAAATATGTAGTGGAATTTGAAAGGCAAATAAACTTTTAAATAAAACATATTCGATAAATTTAGAATTTTGTTTTAATGTTTATTAAAATTTATTCTAGTTACCAATAAGTAATACAAGTTGTTTACAATTTTTGCACGTTGAAGATATGTCAATCGATTTTGTTAAAGGCAAAATTTGTGTCGAATTTCTAATTTTATCTAATTTGAAACAATTTAAGTTTTAATTACTTTTTAATAATGTAATTAATTTTTTGTTCACGTATGTTTTAAATTGCAATAAATTTTTTGTTTATGATCAATTTGACTATCAAAGGAAAAAGGATGTCATATTTTTGCATTTTTTTTATTATTTTTTTCTATTTTAATATTTTAATATATTAATATATTAAGAGATGTTGATACATCGTCTTAAGAGAGTGATAAAGTTCCATACATGCGACGAGCAAAATGGCGTTCAAGCAACATAATGACTTTTCATGCTTCGGGCAGGGCCGAAAGTGATTACTTTCAAACCGATGCGGGTAATTTCATAAAATCATGTCAGGAACTTCAGCCACATATGAAGTGACAATAAAAAATTACAACAAATTTTGATTCAAAAATGAAAAGAGTTGAAACAATAGAGCGAGGGAATTATTTTTAATATATGTTTCTTTTAATTTAAAGTATCAATGTATTCCGTTTATATAAACAAATGTATAATTTTTCATTCACATAATAAATTTATATTTTATTGCAAAATAATAATTGAGGTATACTTTGACAGACACGTAGAAGGGTGCAAGACATTTCTGAGACAGTACAATGTCCGCGAAGCACCAAGCGATTAAGACTGATCCGTCTTTTTGAGGACAACAGTGACGAAGGTAATAAGTCTAGGATTAGAATATATTTATAAATGTAGTGTTTTAAGCAACATTAAAACAACACATACATTATTTTTGCATGTTGATTTTTTTCTATATCATTATTAGATTTATCATTATTATGAATTTGTATTAAAATTAACTAAAAGTAATACGTTTTTCATAACAAAATGAATCTAGTTTTATGAATTTAAAAGAAATTAAATGAGCAATTAAACTGTATAAAAATATGTTTGCAGAGAACGAAAATCCTACACCTCATCTCAATGTAGTTGCACAAGGTAGACGCCCAAGAAATATACTTCAAGGTATCTTAATTTGAAATAAGTTAATATTATACTGTACCCCAAATAAATAACTATTGCAGCATATAGCCATGAAAGCATACCTCATTGGAACAATTTTTAAATTTTGCGCTGATCATAAATACTATTTACATTAAATTATGTCTCTATTTTTTCTATAATTTATGTTTTTTTGAGATGCTTTACTTGTTGCTTTTGCCATAATAATATTATTATATTTTTATATTATTATTATATATTATTATTATTAATATAATATTATTATATAATAATATATAATAATAATAAAAATAATAAAAAAGAACGAGTGAATGAATTTCTATTTTTCATTGGTATCAGAAGACGAAGATGTTACAGACAAGGAAGATGTTATAGACGAAGAAGATCTTGTAGAAGAGGAAGGGGAAGAACTCAGTTCAGACAATGAAGAGGACGAACTGAACACAAACAATGAAGATGAAATAGGTAATGATGATGATGATGATGATATATATATATAAAATATCGTTCCGCCGCGAAGGACTCAGCCTTAAATGTTCTCTTAAATAGGTTAAAATACGAAAGAAAGACAAAAATTATTAATACTTAAGAGGATCCGAGAGGGGGGCAGGCTCCCCTCCCCTCCGTTTTTTTAAGCTTCTGGATTTTTGTGCTAAATTATTCAAATTAATTGTTATTTAATAAAATTCATTTTTTAAATAAATTTAATTTCAGCCCATAAATTGATGTTGCTTTATTACAATATTTTGATTTGATTAAAAAACGATTAATTTAAAGAATTTAACAAAAAACATTGAAAAGCTTTAAAAAAACGGAGGGGAAGAAGGTCTGCCCCCTTCCGGATCCTCTTAAGTTTTCTCTAATACGCCAATTCAATTGCTATGATAAACCGATTTTTGTTTAATTATTAATTATTTTTACCTTTCTTTCGTATTTTTAATATGACCCCTATTTCAGGGAGCATTTAAGACTGGGCCCTCGCGGCGGCACGATGTTTTAGGGGGAAAAAAATTCTTTTTTATTTGGCCCTTATTTTTTATCATTTTGAGGCAAATTATCTTGGTTCTGGAAAAAAAAATTTTAACAGACACCTTAATATATTTATATGTTTAATAATATTATATAAGGAGTCATTCAAAAAGTACGTATAATTCGTTGGGGGGGGGAGGGGTTTCCTATTTTGTACAATATTGTACGATAATAAGGGGGGGAAGTAAGTCATAAAAGTACGTGTATCATATATGGTAACTTTTGTTATACGTTTATTTTTCTTCAAATGTTTATTTTATAAAAATACATTATTGCACTCGATTCCAGTGTTTTTTAATATTCATTACTGCTACTCGAGAAACACTGGAAACACTGTTCGTTATCTGGTGGATACAAATTGGATGTTTTCAAAATCTATTTTTGGTTCCTCCGGGCGAAGCAGGGGTTTCAACTAGCTTTTAAATATATGAACTTATTTAGAATGATTAACTTTTATATTATATACAAATTTAAGAAACATAACATACCTGATAAAAAAATTGTTTTATTGCTTTTCTTTGTTCGCTAATTTCTGTCAATTCTTTAATTTTATCATTGCAAAGTTGAAAAAAATTATCATATGTTAACAACGTGTGTTTGCATACTTTGTTTAGATTTCTCTGGAAACGCATCTTTATAACTTTTAAACAAATTATTAAAAGTTCTTTCTTGTCAATTGGATTTTCTTCATTCATTTTTATTAGTTTAATGAAAAAAGAACTTTAAAATATAACAAGAAGTCAGAAGTGAATCTTTAAAAGAACATTTGCACAATCCTTGGGAAAGCACTATAAACTAACTAATTTCATAATTATGTTGATCATATAAATTTGGTTTCTTTATTTTAATGATTGTTTATTGCGTTGTTTAAATAATTTTAACAAATAAATTTTTTCAAATAGTTGTTTGCTATTTTATTATTTAAATCACATTTTTTTAGAAGCGAAAATATATTTTATATAAAAAAGGAGGGGGGTATAGCTAGAAAATGTACGTACTTTTGAGGGGGATGGTCAAAACCCTGTGTACGATAATGTACGGAGGGGTGGGGGGAGTTAAAATTTCTTAATTTTTGTGTACATACTTTTTGAATGACCCCTAATATTACATAATAAATAATATTATATATGTAATAATATATAATATTATTAAACATATAATTATATTAAGTTGTCTGTTAAAAATTTTATATATATATATATATGTATATGTAAGTTATAAAATAATAAGTTGGAGATTCTTTAATAGAAGTAGGAAATGAAGATATTGAACCACAAAATCATGATGATCGGGTTCCTGCTCCTGCTCAGGATCATCGTGATGAGCGTCACCCAATTGAAGGTAAAAAATCAATATTTTCATATAGCCAACTAAACAAAGTTTTTCTACTTAAATGTTCATAAAAATCGTAAGAAGATCAAAGTTCTTATAAATCCGTTAGGATTTTGCAACAGAAATCATATGAATCACTATGAAATTTATGAATTGTATTTTTCTTATGATTCGTTATGAATCTTTATTCAGGGTTTTTGTTTTGATACATTCGAGTGTATATATATTAGGGTGGGTCTAAAAGTTTTTTTTCGTGCCGCTACCCTCTAAAATCGAAGTTCTCGATGAGAAAAGCATCCCCTTAAAACAGATAGTCATTTATAATGATCCCTAAAGAAGCTAAGAGGTCCCAAAGAAGGCCATTTCAGGGTGTTTTGGTGAGAGCCCACATGTAACTCTGTTATAATCCAATGGAATGAGCTAAAAATTTGATATGTTATTCCCAGATAATAACTTTTTAAGGAAAATACATAAGTAGTGAACTTCGGTTAGTTTATTAATTTTAATTAACCGTTAAAAACAGTCGTTTTTGCATTTTTCGGACATTTGGAGGTATTTTAGGGCAAAATAAGGTTTAAAATAGGTACATTAAGATGTATTTTTAAATTTACTGAAATTTTATACCACTTCGGAACCTTTTCTCACACTAAAGATCGTTTTATGACTAATTTCCAAAGATTTGTAAATTTCTATGAACAAAATTAAAAGTATTTATAAATCGTTCTTTAGTATATAAAAAGGTTCCAAAGTGGTATAAATTTCCAGTAAATTTAAAAATACATCTTAATTTGCCCATTTTAAACTCTATTTTACCCTAAAATACCTCCAAATGTCCGAAAAATGCAAAAACGACTGTTTTTAACGGTTAATTAAAATTCATAAAGTAGCTGAAGTTAGCTAGTTATGTGTTTTCCTTAAAAAGCTATTATGTGGGTATAACATATCAAATTTTTAGCTCATTCCATTGGATTATAACAGAGTTACATGTGGGCTCTCACCAAAACACCCTAATATGGCCTTTTTCGAAAAAAAATTTTCGACCCACCCTAATATATATATATATATGTTATAAAATAATAAGCTGGAGATTTTTTAATAGAAGTAGGAAATGAAGACATTGAACCACAAAATAATGATGATCGGGTTCCTACTCCTGTTCAGGATCATCGTGATGAACATCACCTACCTGAAGGTAATTGTTATGGTTTTCGTGAAGCAATATACGAAATGTAATTAAATGCATTCATTTTTTACTTTCCTTACACAAAACGTGGGTATTGTTTTAGCAAATCCTGCAAACGATCAACCGAATGACCAGAATCCAAATGGTATTATTATTTATGTTTTTATTCTCACAATCAGTTTAAGGTGATCTTATTTTGCTGTAGTAAATTTCGGGATAATGTAATCTCGTAACACGTAATTAATAAATTGAAAAGTGAAAATAACAATTATGAATAAATATTTTATTAATTTACATTGGGAAGGTGTTTTACACAATTTAAAATTAAATTTTATTTTAAAATTATTAACGAATATTTCTAAGCTGATGATAAAGCAAGTTGTCTCCTGATGCCAAAGATTCATTTTAAGGGGAGACTAAGGTGAAATTTCAACCCTATGATAGAATCATCGTAGAAGGCTGAAAATTTGTATGTAGTATATGTATGGGAAAAGAAACAATTTCGCAAAAAAAATGGAGGGCCCCCCTTTAACTCCTTTTGAAAAAACTTACATTTTTGCAACATCTTGCGTTATAAATAAAGCTTCATTAAAGTTAAAAATTATTTTAAAATTACATAAAAAAAAAATTTATTTGTTTCATGTACATTAGAAAATACATATTTAGTTGTTTGTTAACAATTAGATTATATTTCATAATTTTACGATGTGAAAAAATGAAAAAGAGTCATTTTTACATGATTACAAAAAATCTATTAACTCTTCATGGTTCGCTTATTTTTTTTATGAAAATTGGAATGTGCACATAATTTTATATGCTGTACAAAATATCGAGGAGGATTTTGAAAAAATTAATTCTGACCAGAGGGGGCTAATTTTTTTTCGAGGGGGGTCAAGGACCCTCAATTTTTTGCCAAATTGTTTCTTTTCCCAAACATATACTACATACAAATTTTCAGCCTTCTACAATGATTCTATCATGGGGTTGAAATTTCATCTTAGTCTCCCGTTAAAAAATACATTTTATTTCATCAAATATTTTTCGAAGCAAGAAGTTAAATAGAATGTATGCATTATTTCATTTAAATGCAATATTAAAAATCATTTACTTCTTGAGTATAATCATGCAAGCAGAATACAATAAATTGATTATGTTAAGTATAATATTTCTCGATTTTCTGTTACAGTTCCTTTGCTAAGTGTTCAAAACAGTATGGTAAGTGTATAAAACAATTAAACAGTAATTGAAATGAGGTACACATTTGTCATTAATGTATAAAATGTAAACCTGAAATTCCAAGAAATTTAATTTGTAATCAATGTTAAAGGTATACTTGGGACGAAACAGGTGGATTCGTCAAAATATATGGTCTTTGACTGAAGACATACCAGATTCACGTTATGTTCGATGCATCGCAAAAGCGCTGTTTGGAGACAAAGTCGTTATAAACAGATGCATCCAACTTCCTCGAACGACAATACAGTACCGAGATCGATCCCCGAGACGACAATTCACAAATGAGGAAATTAGAGTCATTAAAAGTAATAAGTATAAATATTATGCTAGCTGATTTCAAAACTTTAAAATTAAAAATTAACCCATTTTTTTACAAATTTAAAACATCATACATAAAATTAATTTACAATCTAACGCAATCTTTTTTAGTTTATTATAGAACATTGCACATACATTATATTAAGAAAAATTTACTTTTTTTTAGATGTTTTTTGGAAACATCTCGAAATGACCAACGGAAGAAATCCGAGAAAACGAATAAAAAAAACAACAACATATTTGTCCAAATACATTGCAGATCTGCACGCAAAACACAGACGCAATCCGGAATATTTTCAGCAAGAGCGAATGCCAGAAGCCGAAATCGAAGATTTTCTTATAAACTAAATTAATATTTTGTATGGCATGTTTTTTTTAAATATATATTTATAAACAAATATTTATGAATGAGAAAAATCGAATGGTGATCTAAATTAAAGTTTTAAAGATTAAATAAAAAATATATAAAAAGATGGATAGAAAAATGTGAAGATTAATATTACGAGAAAAAAGATTTTAATAAATATATTTTTCGTTATATAATAAATTTTATTTGCAATCCTGAATGTCAATATGAAATACTAAAATTGGTACCGTAATGTGGGGTGAATCGGGACACTTTTAAAGTTTATTTAATAAATAATCATTATAAAATTTAATTTGGTTTTTCATAATTGATATTTATTTTAGAAACTTTAAGCTATAGTACTTATTGACGCAAAAGTTTTTTTATCAGTCAAAGGATCGCTATAATGAATTTTGGTTCATAATTTTTGTTTAATTTCTACTGATTCGGTGAAAACTTGCATTAATTTTCAAACTAAATATTAATTAAACTTTTCAAAAGTTTAAGAATATATGTAACAAAGCCTCTTTCATCATAATGTGAAGTTTAAATTATTTTAACTTTTTGCATTAACTTTGAATATAAATTTTAAACGTGTAAAGTAGCTGTTTTTAACTCATCTCAATTGTTGTTTTTTATAAATACTTTGATTATGTGCATTAATTTTGGGTTAAATATGATGCTAAATTGTTAAATACATTCACTTTTATGCTGCAACTGTATTTTTTGTTATAAATAATTGATTGTTATGAAAAAATAGCAAAATATTGAAAAAAGAACTTTTGTGTTTTTAGTATTTTAAATTTTTACAAGTTTTGGCACAAGATCTTCTCAAAATGTTATTTTTTTGTATATATTATATTTTACATAACATTTTTTTACTATTACTTTGTTTATTTTATTTTATTTTAGTATTACTTTGTAATTTGTATTATTTATATTGCAAAATTTTTCCGAATAATAATAATTCATTAAGGTGTCCTGATTCACCCCACAGGTGGAGTGAATCGGGACAGGCGGTTTTCATTAAATAATAGATATTTTTATAAATATTAAAAAAAAGATTATATCATATAATAATAGCTGACCGCCACGGACATACAATAGAATTTTAAAAGATGGTAAAAACATATATAGTTAAAAAGTTATAACGAAAACTAGTCAAAAAGTGTCTCGATTCACCTCACTTTACGGTATCAAAATTTGAAATATTTTTTTTTAATCGAAAATACCTTTTTGCGAAATTGTATTAATAAAAAAAATTGTTTTTCTAATCAAACTCAAATTCTGAGTCATTTTTGATTCCTAGATGACTCACAATTGAATCAGTGCTGCGTCAAAAATGCGTCCGCGTTGCGTCCACACGGTGTCACGAATAAGTCTTTTATTTTTAACTGGGAATTCATTACGGTTGGATTAGGTTCATGATTGGTATAAAATAATCCTGATAAAATAAATATTTTTTGTCGCAACTTAATTGGTAATTCATTTAGCGTAAGCTGAACCGGCCATAAACTTTTCGCGCTGTTGTTTAACATTTTTCCGCCGTCCACATTGACATTTAACGATAAAACTATATTATTTTCATTACTTTTAGACCGTAACTCATTATTCAGATATCTTTCGGAGTCCCAGATATCATGGATACTTTTATCATTCACATTTCGATTAAGATTTCGCTGAAAAATTTCCATTATAGCATATCGTATAGTTTTATCTTCTAATATCATTTGTAATTGACGCTTAATGTTAATTATAGTAAAAAAATTCTCAGAAGTCGTAGTCATAGTTTTTTTTTGCATTGTGGACACCGTCTCACTTGATTGTTTTTAAATTTGTTAACAATAATTGGTTTATCCAATGCGACACAGCAATCCTCGCAAAAAAAACATATGTTACATCATCTTCCAAAGGATTCAACAACTTGTTTAGCGTGTATTTGCTGAATTGACACTTTTCGAATTTGGACCAGCCATAATTTTACACATAGAAAAGATGGAAAATGTTGCGTTATCGCACAATTTATACTGCAAAGATATGGACTGAACCATAAGAATTATATCCCATACAGTCAACCGCGATTTTTCAAACATTATCCATTGAGATAACTGATCGATGCTGAATTTTTGTTTCGCAGCTGAAGATGTTTTGTTCATGTTTTCCGAATCAATGTTGCCGGAGTAACTTTCATTGTCACTGAGCATCACTTCAGAGATGTACTCGGATATATCGCTGTCGGACCTTTGCGGGTCAGAAATAAACATCATTTCTACAAGCGGTGATGATTCAATATTAGATTCCGATGAAGGACCAGGTTGAGTTGCATCTGTTTCTGTCGCACTTTTTCCTAAAAATAACAGTTAATTAATTATAGTATAAAAAATGTCCAAGAATTTAAAAGACAATAGGAAAGTTATTGTTAGAATATATTGGTACTAAAGCAGAAGAAAATAAAATTTTCGAGCATAATACAGAAATAACAAGTGTACTGATTAATTTTTTCATTTACTAAGAAAATAAATTTTCATTTTTGATGTTCATCATAATTCAAGTATATACCTTGACTTTACCGGGTTTTTACAATTATTATTAATAATTTTGGACACATTATAGATCTTTACCTTCAAGTGCAATATATAGTTATCAGGAAGAATAATGAGATATTAATAATTTTATACATAATTTTATCAAATAAAAATGTTATGTTTAGAGTAAAGGTTGAAATACATTATAAATTTTCGAGTATTTAGAATTTACTATACATAATAATTTAAACTAATTTTATATACACCTTAGTTGTTATTTGAAGACCAAGTTTTAATTAAAATAATTTAATTAAAAAGAAAAAGAATGAGAAATTTGGTTCTTTAAGTACATCTGAAATTAATGTTTATTTTCGTATATAAATGAGTTTTCAATATCTTATTTATCAAGCTATTTATGTATCACTTTGAACTTAAAAATATTCATAAATTCAAACAACAATTATATTTTGTTTAATTAAAAATATTTAAATAAAAGTTAACTATCAATGTCGACTATCAAGTGCTGACAAATAATGTAAAACAACATGTTTGTTATGTTTTGATATACCTTTTTTTCTTCTTTTGGAACGTCTCCATTCTGTACTACGATGCGCGATTTCCTCTGGTGTGTCAATGTAGATTTCATTTGCATATTTCATCCTCGGTTATTGTATATTAATAATTTTAAACTATAAAAATGGTTAATCATTATTACTGTTTTATAATAATTATTGATAATTGTAATATACACT
>JABFPM010005299.1:0-11446 GCA_022817325.1 Idris sp. 1 HC-2018 | reverse complement strand
GGAATTGCGATCCACTAATTTGCAAAACGGATTATCAAAGAAAATTAAATTACCTGTAAAATGTTGTTTGTACGAAGTTTTTCCTTGCTCGAGAAGGTAGTTTTTTTCCATTTTGCAATAAATTTTTGCAATAAAAATTGGTAATTATTAATAATTTTTAAATCAATAATTTTTTTTTGAAAATTTCAAGATTCCAGCTTTAGTTTAAGCTAAAGAAGAAGTAAATCGGTCACTTAGAACCGAAGATATGAATTTTCAAAAAAAAGTGCCCGAAATATTTATTTGTTTATAACTTTTAAAATTGTGACTTTTTTTTTTCAAACTTTGCAATAATTTTTGTCACATCTGACACTATCAAATTCATATATTTTCAATACTTTTTACAAACACTTGAAATTAGGTGGCCCGCTTCAGGAATTTTGACTCATGTATCAAATTACAACTTATATCAATATAAATACCGAGATTGTTATTGATATAAGTTAGTTCTTACGCTTTTTTTGTACTGTTGAATAAAATAAAATCGTTTCTTTAACAGACTCTTTTATTTTTAAGAATCACAATTGAACAGGTTATGGGGCCCAGATTCCGCAAATTAGAAAATTAAAAAAAAAAGGGAAATTTTTCTCAATCGAATTGTTAACCATAGAAAATGGCGCAAATAAATTCATCCTATTCCACTCGCCTGGAATTGCTTACCCGGGACAACTACGACACCTGGAAAATCCAAGCAGAGGCCCTGCTCATTAAAAACGATACTTGGGGATACATCTCGGGAGAGATTCCCTTACCTGCAGCCAATCCGGAAGTACCTGTGGAGGTGCAACGAGTAAACGTTTGGCGCAGCAACGATCGAAAAGCTAAGGCCGATTTAATCTTGTCAATAAAACCATCCGAATTACCTCAAGTACGCGGATGTGATACATCACGCGAAGTATGGCTCAAGTTGAAATCCGTGTACGCATCGAAGGGACCCGCTAGAAAAGCTTCATTGTTGAAGAACCTCACCCAAATTAAGAAACTGGATGAAGACGACGTCCCACTACACTTAAGTGAGTTCTTCAACATAGTAGACAAATTAGAAGCCATGGAAGTGAAAATCAATGGTGACCTACTCACCATAATGCTTTTATACAGCTTACCAAATTCATACGATAACTTTCGATGCGCAATCGAATCACGTGATCAACTTCCCGATACCGACTCATTAAAGATAAAAATAATCGAAGAATACCATGCAAGAAAACAAAAAGGAGAAAAAGACGCGAACTCTGCAATGTTCGCTAAATCAAGAGGGGGAAACACAAGAAATAAAAAGGCCAATAATATTGGAAACGAGAAAACAAAGCCCAAACCTAAATATAAGTGTCACTATTGCAAAAAAAAAGGCACAAAGAATCCGAATGTTACTTTAAAAAAGGATTCCCCAACACGAAAGACGACAGTACAGAAAGGACAAACTCCTGTTTTTATATTAACCAACAAAAACACTCAAATAATTTATGGTGCATCGATAGTGGCTGCACTTACAAAATACACTCTGCGTACCAGAGCTTGCCAACAACCTCATTTCCGTGGCCAAAATTGTGGATCGCGACCATAAAGTGATTTTCGATAGGAAACATGCTATAGTAACTGATTCACGCGATAACACCAAATTAATTGCCGACCGTATTGGCGATCTATATTATCTGCGTGAAGGTACACCACAAGCCTTTACTGCACGCGCCCCAGAAGAAATTGCAAGAAAATGGCACGAACGACTGGGTCATCTCAATCAAAATGACATGTACGACATGATTCATGGTGAGGATGTCATTGGAGTAACATTGAAAGGTCGACCAAAAATCCATTGTGACACATGCATTTTGGGAAAAATGACACAAAAACCCTTCAATAAACGAGTGAGTACCTCAGAGTCACTGTTAGAGCTCATTCATACTGATGTATGTGGTCCAATGAGAACCACTTCTATCGGAGGAGCTCGATACTTCGTGACGTTCATTGATGATTACAGCCGTTACTGTCAAGTATATTTTTTAAAAAATAAGAGTGAAGTTTGTGACAAATTCATTCAATACATGAATCTCGTCGAGAAACAAACTGGTCACAAAATTAAAGCTATTCAATCCGATAATGGCCGAGAGTTTTATAATAAACAAATGAATGAAATTTTAAAAAAACATGGAATCCATCAAAGACTAACAATTCCATACACACCACAACAAAATGGCATTGCCGAAAGACGAAATCGAACACTACTCGAAGCTGCACGATGCATGATACTTGCATCGAAAATGCATATTTCTTTTTGGGCTGAAGCCGTGGCAACGGCAAATTATATAAGAAATCGCTGTGTGACTAGAAGTGTCTCCGACAAAACTCCGTATGAAAGATGGATAAAGGAAAAACCGGACATATCCAATCTACGCACCTTCGGCGAAAAGGTTTTCATATTAGACAAAACACCCAGTAAAGGTAAGTTTGAACCCAAAGCCATTTTCGGGATCTTCACAGGTTACTCCGAAAATTCCAAGGCATGGAGGGTATGGTTACCAAAAGAAAGGAAGATTCAAGTATCTAGGGATGTGAAACCTTGTATTTCTCCCGACAATACGTCATTAGCACCAACGAACACACCTGAAATAAAGTCGAAGAGCACTCCGGACAAATTCACTACAGAAATATTAATAGAAAACCTACCTCAAAATACCTCGTTCGACGCAAACTCACACGATAATCTCTCCTTACCCGACGATAACACGCCGAGTGAAGACGTCGAACGTCCCTTCCATGGCTTTGAACAACCACAATCCTCGGGCGAAGAGTTCGATCAATCGGAAGCTGAGAGGATAAAACGGACGCCAGGAAGACCAAAAGGAAGTTCAAACCGTAAGCGAGGTCCACCCACTATTAAATATCATACAAGGTCCAAACGCATACACTCGGAGGACACTAATTACGTCTTGAACGCAACGGAGATCCCCATCGATGATGCAGTCACTGGACTTGATAGAGAGGAATGGATTCAGGCCATTACTTCGGAAGTGAAAAGCCTAATTATAAATGATGCTTGGGATCTGGTGGATAGACCCAAAAATGCACGGGTAATAGGCAGTCGTACTGTACTACGGAATAAATACAATCCGGATGGTACAATTTCTCGAAGGAAGGCGCGCGTGGTCGCACAAGGATTTTCACAGAGACCTGGTACCGACTTCACCGAAACTTTTGCACCCGTGGTAAGACTCGACACTCTCCGCACAATAGTGGCAATGTCCGTGAAATCAAAACTGAGAATAACTCAGCTTGATATTACAACAGCATATCTCAATGGAGAAATTGACACTACTTTATATATGAATCCACCAACATTACTGGCCGAGCCATTACAGAATTTAATGTCCACCGAAAGCGATGATAAAATTCGGGAAAGGCTAAATACATGCTTCAACAATTAAATCAAGGCGACAAAGTGTGTCAACTGCGAAAGGCGATATATGGACTACGTCAAGCGGGAAGACAGTGGTACACCAAATTAAACGAGACGCTTGAGTCGACTGGCCTGAAAGCCACCGATTCAGACCCTTGTTTATACGTCGACAGGAAAAATAATTCGATAACCTATCTTCTGGTTTACGTAGATGACATCCTCATCGCCTCAAACGATCCCGAAAGAGTAGCTGATATTAAAGGACAATTGGCATCAAAGTTCCACACAAAGGACTTAGGTACTGCAGAATATTGTCTGGGCATCCAAATAGAACAATCCAACGAACAAATCCAATTGTATCAAACCGGATACATAAAAGATGTTCTGCGTAGATTTGGCATGCAGGATTGTAGACCAGTTAAGACCCCATTTGCTATTGGAAACTTACTGGAAACAGACGACGACCAGGTAAAAGTGAGGAGAAACCGCCTTTTAGAGAGCTAATCGGAGCATTAATGTACATTGCAGTGGGAACGCGCCCCGACATATCCCATACAGTAACTAGACTCAGTCAATTCAACAATTGCTTTAAAGACGTCCACTGGCAAGCAGCTAAGAGAGTTCTACGTTACCTACAAGGTACAATCAACTATCGATTGACATATCGGCGAGACAAGGAGGGAATAATTGGATACGCAGATGCAGACTGGGGGAATTACAGAGAGAATAGAAGATCCTACTCTGGATATGTCTTTACGATGTCAGGAGCCGCGATTTCATGGTCCTCGAGAAAACAAAGATCAGTGGCGTTGTCATCGACTGAGGCAGAGTATATGTGCTCGACCGAAGCGACAAAAGAAGCAATATATCTCTCCACCCTAATGAAAGACATAAATGAAGACGACTTATCAAACATCAGGATGTTTAATGACAATCAGTCCACAGAGAAATTGGCTAGAAATCCCGTGTTCCACGCACGTACAAAGCACATAGATATTAGGCACCATTTCATCCGCGAGGCTATACAGAGTCATCCGCTGACACTGGAATACATGTCGACAAATGAAATGCCTGCAGACATCCTCACGAAACCGCTCTCAAGTCCAAAACATGAAATGTGTACAATCAAAATGGGGTTAGGAATAGGATATTAAATTATTAAATTGAAGGGGAGTGTTAGATATAAACAATTATATTAAATAATAAAGTTAAGTTTAATACATAAAGATGGAGAATAGATATTCAGCTATAAATCCTTCTCATATAACAAATAAAGATCGATAACAACAAATAGTGATATGTATCAAATAACAACTTATATCAATATAAATACCGAGATTGTTATTGATTTAAGTTAGTTCTTATGTTTTCTTTGTACTGTTAATTAGAATATAATCGTTTTCTTTAACAGACTCTTTTATTTTAAAGAATCCCAATTGAACAGGTTATGGGGCCCAGATTGCGCAAACCAGAAAATTAAAAAAAAGGGGGAAATTTTTCTCAATCGAATTGTTAGCCATAGAAAATGGCGCAAACAAATTCATCTTATTCCACTCGCTTGGAATTGCTTACCCGGGACAACTATGACACCTGGAAAATCCAAGCAGAGGCCCTGCTCATTAAAAACGATACATGGGGATACATCTCGGGAGAGATTCCCTTACCTGCAGCCAATCCGGAAGTACCTGCGGAGGTGCAACGAGTAAACGTTTGGCGCAGCAACGATCGAAAAGCGAAGGCCGATTTAATCTTGTCAATACAACCATCCGAATTACGTCAAGTACGCGGATGTGATACATCACGCGAAGTATGGCTCAAGTTGGAATCTGTGTACGCATCGAAGGGACCCGCTAGAAAAGCTTCATTGTTGAAGAACCTCACCCAAACTAAGATACTGGATGAAGACGATGTCCCACTACACTTAAGTGAGTTCTTCAACATAGTAGACAAATTAGAAGCTATGGAAGTGAAAATCAATGGTGACCTACTCACCAATGCTTTTATACAGCTTACCAAACTCATACGATAACTTTCGATGCGCAATCGAATCACGCGATCAACTTTCCGATACCGACTCATTAAAGATAAAAATAATCGAAGAATACCATGCAAGAAAACAGAAAGGAGAAAAAGACGCGAACTCTGCAATGTTCGCTAAATCAAGAGGGGGAAACACAAGAAATAAAAAGGCAAATAATATTGGAAACGAGAAAACAAAGCCTAAACCTAAATATAAGTGTCACTATTGCAAAAAAAAGGGCACAAAGAATCCGAATGTTACTTTAAAAAAGGATTCCCCAACACGAAAGACGACAGTACAGAAAGGACAAACTCCTGTTTCTATATTAACCAACAAAAACACTCAAATAATTTATGGTGCATCGATAGTGGCTGCACTTCGCACTTGTGCAATAATTTGGATGCTTTCACAACCACTGAAGTGACTAGCACAAAATTGAAACTGGCAAATAACTCCACAACTAACGTAAGTGCGAAAGGCGACGTATACGTCGAAATTTCTGGCACTGATAATAAAATGAAATTACAAAATACACTCTACGTACCAGAGCTTGCCAACAACCTCATTTCCGTGGCCAAAATTGTGGATCGCGACCATAAAGTGATTTTCGATAGAAAACATGCTATAGTGACTGATTCACGCTGTATACTCTGCCCATAGTAATGCTTTGCAAAGACAACATCCCTGTAAATTTTAACCTGATTTAGTTCCGAAAACCAGACTCTATATCCTTTCGTATTTTGTCACAGCCAACGAAAACTCTTTTTCCGGCCTTCAAATCCCATTTGCGTTTCTGCGTTGGAATGTGCCCATACACTTGGAGACCGAAAGTCTTAAGAATATTTGGATCAGCATTTCTTCTCAGCCACAGATCAATTGGGGGTTTTCTTTGTACGCTGCTAGTTCCGGTTTTGTTGAGAGTGAAAATAATATGATTGACAGCTTCAGCCCACATCTTTATTGGCAACCCAGCAGCGTGTAAGGACTTTTCGGCCAGCATTCAGAATTTCTGCCGCTAAAACAACATTTACAGTTTTTTTCTCGGATACATTAATTCTGGCTTTCTTGATGGTGAGTCTTGATATAAGATTATCCAGAGTCCTATCTGCTTCTGACGTAGATTCCCAAACACTGACAAATTACTTAAATGCACTTGGTAATGTCATCATAACTTTAGTAATGACCATTTTATTTGGTATTTTCTCACGCATTGCTTTTAATCGCTGAGCCAGGTCTTCGAGTCGAGCGATGTGCGTAGCAATATCATCTGTGGGATTTTTCTTCAGGCTATATCACCGTTGAAGAAGAACACGAGCACTGGTTTCTGATTTTTGTTCGTACACTGCGGTCAGCTTACCCTCATCTCTTTGGACTTCTCACAATTTATTATGTGAAGAAGAGGCTTTTCATCCACCGAAGTTGCAATCACTCGTTGCGCTACACTGTTCTTCTTTGTCCATACATTTCACACTGTCTCTTCCGCGGTATCAGCGGGCGCTTTAGAAGTATCAGTAACTACGTTCTACGTGTCATTTAATTTTAATGTAACGCACATTTAAAACTTCAACATTACTCAATTTTCTAGTCCCTTCATTTTTGTAATGCGAATATTTTCAGATTCCATGATAGTATTTTTCACAATTGCACCCGGTCGGAAACTTAACTTCAAAAAAATGTTTATTAAAATAAAGGTTATTAATATTTTTTAAAAATATTTATTGCACCACGTTCCTAGGCCCATAACCTGTTAACATAACAGGGTGTGTAATATACAATTAGCGGGATTTTAATAAACACTATGATTCCGAGTCACGCATAAACTCGTGAAATCGCCCCAGAAAAGCACGGTCATCTTCTTAGACAAAGCTCTGACCACAATAATCCATATCCTTTTTTTTCATGCAAACCTGCAACCTTACCCAATTAATTCCATCTTTTATGAGTATACCCGCTAGAGTTTATCGGGTTGATCTCCCCTCACATTAGTCTTACAGGGTTTAGGCCGATTTAACTTCATTTTGGGGAGTTATTTATGTTAATTTATTTTGTTAGTCCAAGTCCAAAATTTTGGTAATTTTTATAATCCTTGACTCATTTTAATGCCAGGAAATTCAAAGTATTTATTCATTTTATTTTTATTTAATTATCTTAAAATTTACAAGAAAGCGTTTTTCTTTTTTTGATTTTGACAAAATAAAACTATCGGAAAGCGTCTTTCCAAAAATTATACACAGGGTGTTTCAGACTACCCGTTCACCCCTGATATTTCTAAATGTTGGCAACGAATTGCAGAACAAAAAAATACGTGTCTAATATTTTTTGTAAACGTACCCTATGATACCAATCTCGACCCCCTACCTGCACCCCCCGGGGGTAGGGGCGGGGGCAAATTTGAATTCTTAATTAGAAACCCTCATTTTTTATTGCAGATTTGGATTCTCCAGAATAAACTACCCTAAATGGCCTTGCTATGGCCAGAAATAAAAATGGACAGAAAACAATACAAAATGAGAATATCTGTAAGTTTTAAATAGAATTCCCATTTTTAATGCCGATTCGGATTTCTTGCATTACAATAAGCAACTTTTGTTATAAACATGTTTTTAAAATTCCAGCGATTGGATCGGTAAATAAGTTTTATTTGCCTGAAAAAACTGTTGTGCAACAAACAAAAATTTCGCATTGTGTTTTGTACATAAACTCAAGAATTATGTTTTAAATTCAAAATAAATAAACAATAATTAATAATAAATCAATAGTTTTGTTTCGGATAATAACGAAGTTATTCAACGACTATGCGCAGTCGTAATAAATAAATCCATAATAAATAAATAATCGGTAACGATTAACAATAAGAAAAATAAGTAAAAAACTTAATCAACAGCTTCGTCCATTTGAAATTGATAAAAATGAACCTTTGAGTACTACAAAAAAATTAACGTAAGTGTTCGATGTGAGCGCCGTTTTGCAAACGACATGTCGTGATTCTTCTTGCAAAAGATTCTACTGCACGCCTAATTTCTTCAAGCTGTAAGGAACAAATAGCATTTTCAATTCTCAGCGTCATATCTTCTTTTGTCGTAGGCTGCTAGATGTAAACTAAGTCTTTGATTCGACCTCACAAGTAATAATCCATTACTGTGAGATCGGGCGAGCGTGGCGGAAACGGAATCGGGACGTACTTTCCTATCCATCAAAATGCGTTCATTTGTCAACATTCTTTCCCAAAATACGCAATTATTTGACAGATTGCCTAAGTGAGCATCGTTTTCAGTAAGTTGTTGCCCCTTTCCAAAATATACATTTTCACCCAATGACAAATAATGTTTCACTATACGAGTAAGTTCATAATTTTTATCAGTATCACGAGAATTGTTATTGTCTAAATTATACAATAAAAAATTGGCTGATTTTTGGAAACCAATAAACCTGCAAATTTGCTGCTTTACCCCTCTTCCTCCGTGTATATATTGAATTAATGTACCGTTGGCATTCTCAAATGGAAAACCATTATGAGTGATCAGAGGTCCCCAGTTGTATACACTCTCTACTAAATGAGTTAATTGATGGAGATTAAAAGACATGGCAGAAAGACAATATAATGTTTCAGTACGACGTTCAAATTTATCAAATAATTGATTTGCCCGATTTAGTTCTGCAAAAGAAATCTTTGTCTGCAAAAGGATGTGCATCCCTTCAACAAGTAGAAGCCAATGATGGACATAATCAATTCTCATAAATTTCTTGATTATAAATGCGCTATAATATAAAATCCAGTTCAGCCATTCTTTGGCCTTCCAGAATTTTCGATGTTGGATTGTTCGAGTTAATCGGTCCACAGCAGAATGCAGCCGCAATTGCAGCAAGTATTTATCGACTTCATTAATTTTAGATTTGATGCAAAATTTATGATTATTTTTTGTAAACCAATATGTAGCAAACTGACGACCTATACCTAATGCAACATTGTGCATGAAGTCTGGAACGAAACCGTCTACAATATTAAAATGTAATAGTTTTAATAATGGCGACTCATTATTAAAGCCATTCACGTGCAACTTTTTCGTACTGCGATTATTTTGTATATAACGAGCTTTGATTTCTTTGAATCTTTCTATGCTTTCAACTGATTGCTGATGAGTGCGGTTGCGCGTTCTCACACGAATTGGATACCTCATGCTTCCGAAAGCATATTGACCTGGATTAAGGCACCAATTACAACCATATTTTCCGTTGAATTGATGCAGACCTTGCATCGGAGCACGAGCTACGCTATCTACACAACAGCATATCAAATACGGCGCAACTGTTATTTTTTCTTCGTTTAAATTGCAAGAAACACCTTTTTTTGAAAGTTCATTCATTTGTTTCGTAAATGGTTCTAAAAACGCCTTCATAGGAGGTTTGGATCGTCCAAACCACAAACCACATAAAATAACTGAGCGATATCTTTCTTTCAACGGGATTTCATTTAAGGAAAATTGTAGTGGCCATACTGAATCAATCGAACTTTCGTATGCTGGTACTCCGTCAGTCGTGAATACACAAGTTACGAATCGTTTTCGTTCATCAGGCTGCAAGCTCGTCACAAAATCTCTGTAAATTTTACCATCATAAATATCTTCTAAATTATTTCGTATGTGCTGTCGATTTTCTACAACATTCTTATAATAAGTTGCATTTTTTTGTAATATCATTTTTATTTCTGAGCTTGGATCAATTAATATAAAAAAATTTTCCTGTATTAAATCGGTTCTATTATCACATTCATTCCAGATATTGCTGTCCTTTATTAAACGTACCAATGTATTTCTTGTATTTGGAGCATACAGCGTGATAACTTAAATCAATGTCAGGATTCAATAGTTTATCGATAAAATAACTAGTCTCAGGAATTAATGATACACAAAAAAATTGATTAATGATATTAAGAAACGCTATCAATTCTGATTTTGATGTTTTATACTTAATGACGTGCTTCAAAATTCTTATAAGAAAATCTTTTCTGTTAATGGAAACATTGACATTGACGTTTGGTTGATCTTTTAAAAAATTACGTAATGCTTGATGTGCTTTTCCATCTTGATCGTTTTCTTCATTAATGTTTTCTTCATATTCAAATTCGTCCATATACGTTGCTAAGAGATCATCATTATATTCCTGATTTTGAGAAATTATATTGTGCTCCTGAAAATAATAATTTCGATTAATGTAAAATTGAGTTTCTTTCATCTAAATTACTAAATTATTAGAAAGATTATTTATTTTAAGAGTAATAAATAATAAAAAATAATTCAAAAATATCATTTTTAATTTTATTTAGAATCTAAAAAATGATTTCAATTTTATCTCGAACTTAAACAAGTAAACCATTGTAAGTACTACATATTAAATACACACGGTGGTTATTTAATTGAAAGCAAATCTTTTTTCAACCTGATATAATAATAATAATTCAGTAATGTAAAACATTATTATTAAAAAAATATTTTTATTTTTAATATTTAAAAATACATAAATTATATGAGAAGATAACATTAACATTTAATTCGTTGACTGTTTTTGTCTACTACAGTTGATGAATTTTTACCAGACATTTTTGATAAAATAAAGCCATTTTAATATTTTATTAAAATCCATTTCAAGTGATTAATTGAAAATTATGTAGTTATGTACATGTTCAATAGTATATTAAGCAACTGGGGACGAAAGTGGACATTTACAGACGAGTGCTATTGCGAAGCAAAATCATTTTATTTCGCAACAAATGCATATAAAATAGCGTTTTTCGTCTTACAACAAGTAGGATGGAATTGACATATGTGTAAAAAAATTTTTTTTTTTTTGACAAAAAAAAATATATAATACACGGGAAATAAAAATCCTTTAATATAACAGCAAAATCTGTTCAATTCAACATTAGGTTATAAATTACAAATTTGCTGTTGGTAATACTGCAAATGTGCCATTGAAACTAATGTTTGGTATGAAGT
>JABFPM010005298.1:0-11447 GCA_022817325.1 Idris sp. 1 HC-2018 | reverse complement strand
AATTCCTCACTTACACTTATACTGTCTGTTTTAATAATATGATAATCCAAAACTTACGTCTTGTGTCAACTAACATTTTTGCCAAAACTTTCACTTTCGAGCGTAAGTCCCCTTTTAGAATCCGGAGATTTAATTATAATGTTTCCTTTCAGCAAAAAACTTTGTATCGATACATATCAAGCTTGAAATAGTTTTTAAATGTTTTATTCGGCTAAGTTTTAGTGATTTACAATAATTTAAATCATATAAAATATAGTAATTTCTCAAAATAAGTAATTAAAATATGTTTGAAAAATATGAATGTTTCTGGTTAAATAAAGAACATTAATTTTTTTAACCTGTTGACTCAATAATTTTGGTTTTTAGTGGGATTCATTTAATTTTATTTTAATTTGAAAAAATTCAATTTTTAACCTAGAAGCACCATCATAATTTGTCTTATCATAAAGCACAAATTGACTAAGAAATCTCCCCCAATTTTCAATATCGATTAATAATCGTTATTGCATACAAAATAAATTTTAATAGCTGAATATTTTTTTATTTTTTAATGAGAAATGTGATTAAAATATTTTTATTAAACATATTCTACTTTATGATGCCGAAAAATTAATCTAAATACAAACTGATATAAAAAATATCGTAAATTAGAGAATTTTGAAGGATCGCTGGGATACATTTTATATCCAGTTGGTATTTCTTGGGTTAAGAAAACAATTTTTTTGCAAAATTGTAAATTTTCATATAACATCATGAATAAATAACAACTCTTTTCTGATATCATTCACTTCAAATAAATTTAAAATCTATTATAATATGAAATGTTTTTGACTTTTAAAAAATGTCACAAAATGTTGTTCAATATATTGAACGTCTCGAGTCAACAGGTTAATGTACAATAAAAAACTATTTTTCTTGGACTAATAAAATCATCTAAACTGAAAACAATTATCGATAAACTTACTAGTCTTCCAAGTCGTCTTGTAGTGAATCTTGTCGGCAAGTAGGAACCAGATTAGTGCTCGGAGGACCACTAGGTCCTCGACGATATCTTGGTGGACGGAAAGCAAATCTTCTTGCATCAACTTCAACATCAGTCGGTGTACTTACATTAAATCTCGCTGACATGGGATCAACGCCTTCTTGTTCTTCCTGCAATTTTATCCAAATTTAGATTTTAAATTCTTGTTATAATTTACAAAACAATTTATGACAATTTATAAAACTATTTATTAAAAGTAATAACACTTAAATTGTATTGCTCTTAAATTTGTTCTGAAAATAGTACATTATTCTGCAATAATTTGTTTAAAAATCAAAAAAGTACATTAAAATAAAAATAATTAATCCCACCCAAAATTGAGTTTGTTTCAACAGAAAGTCTTACAACTAGAATTTCAAATTTAATTCTAGTTCAGTTCAATCATTTTTGTATCTTTTAAAATTAGGGATTGTCAGTTAATTTATAAGGGCAAATTTTTATAATTTGTATTACTCTCCTCTCACACCAGCATCTTCAAAAATTAGATAATCCTCATCCTATTCTGTTTATGAACAATAAATGTATCTGAATTAAAAATAGTATTTCATAACCGATTAACTTTTCTTCTTGTGAAAAAAGTGTATTTACCAAATAAATATAAGTTTTTGAAATAAAAATTTGCAATAAATATATTTTTCTTGCAACTTTGATGTACATTAAGTAAATTTACAACATAATTTTATCATTTTGAATTTATAATTTTATCGAAACAACATTACATTCGGATATTTAAATTTTCCTTAATACGTATTTTTTAATTTAAACTGAAAATGTCATATTAAAATTTTAATAAATGGTTTATTGCTTTTAAGCTTTAAAAATGTCATTCCACGAAGATAAAAATAAAGAAAAAATTGCTTAATATATTTTCAAAAGAAATATCTGAATGTGCATAAATTTTATGTTTACTTAGGTGCAAATTTATGTACCTGTTTTAAAAATGCCAGTAAAATTACTTCATAAAAAGTTTATCAGAAATATGGAAAATTTAAATTATCGTACGAAGAACAAAGTTTTGTTTGAAAATGAAATAAAATGGCTATTAAAAAACAATGACAAATATATTGAAATTGTCTAATCAAACTTTATTTATTTTTGTTCTCTTCATAAATTCACGCTTTATTAAATTCCAGTATTGTTCTGCATTCCAATACTCTGTCTTTCGCATAATTTTTGCCACAATTAATTATACCTTAGGAAAAAAGAATTTTAAATATATTTGAAAAATTTACACGAAATATAAAAATGTAAACAGAAAAGTCTTCATTTCAGCATTTATTTTTGGCTTACTTTCTTTTTACCACGCTACACCAATTTTCAATAACCGCAATCACACTACTCAATTTTTTCTAAAGTATATTAGTTTTCAATCCTTTTATAATACACGTATTGTGTTGTAAATTTTTATTCAGTCACAAATCAGAAATTTAAAAATGAAAAGATTTTTTTTCAAATTTCTAAGTGGATATTTGATGTTATTATCAAAAATATTAATTAAACGAAGATATAAACTAAGTTTTCGTTCAGTTTGATAAATTTATAATAATTACAAACTTTTAGAAATTATGATAAATAATTCAACAATGTATCGTAATATTGCACTCAGAAATTAAGTTTACATGAATAACAATTTGTACACTTTTTTTTGTATATCTTAACCATTATTATAAACCGTAGAAATTTCTTTCGTACATTAAAAATGTAAAAAAATAATTTGTACGAATTATGATTCGCAAGTCATCATTTCTCAATGTAAACTACTACAAACTTTATTTAATTTGATAACTAAGTATTTTATAAAATGAAAAAGCGCAGAGATATAATACAAACTTGTTTATAAATTTCATTCAATTGAACTAACAAATTGCTAACGTAATCGAACTCAAAATGAAGACAATCGACAAACAATCACGTTCAGGGATTATTCTCCGAAGTGTTATCTGAGTACACAGGATTTGCAACTGTACCAAAGTATCCCAGAGTTATTGAATAAATTACTCACGTCTCTCATATTGAACGTTATTTCAAGGTTTTGACTAAAGTGGGATGAAAATTCCGGGTAAAGTGCCAGCACGTCCAGAAGATCGTCCCTGTGGATTTTGTGGAGATCGCAGTAGGTGAGAGCTCTTACATTACACGAGGATTTTCCAACGGTGTTATATATACATGGATTTTCACCGAAGATATCGTCCTTGCTTAGAATTGCCATCACAATGTCATCCTTCAAAATTTCAATGCTGCCCCGGGATATGAAGTACAAAGATGTTAGAACGTCGCCTCGATGAACTAGCGTATCGCCTGGTGGAGCATGTGTTGTTTTAAATTTTAACGATAATGCCCTGTAACACATATTATTTTTTAAAGAAAGTTTGTCAAATATTACAAAAAAAATTTAGCATAAAATATAGTTTATTATATTTGCAGTAAGTTTTACTTTCAAATTTATCAACATATAAAATGTAGTATTTTGAAATTCATTCAATCATTTTTTTAAAAATAAATGTTCTTAAACATTTTTACTTTTTATTAGTAAGTTCGATGTTTTATATCATAGACGTATACAATTGATCCTATCTTAATATTAGTCCAGTTATAATATAGGTAGCTGTCAATCATCTATAAAACAAATTTAATTTAAATGCAAATTATTAACGGCTTACATAGCACGTTATGTATTTAAATTATAACTTATATTAACAGTTTCTAATAATTCTAAGTATCTATGAATTCTCATCAATTAATACCCAATCTATAGATTAATGTTTGCTTTACATATTTTATTGCATTACATTATTTATCATTTGATAGAAAAAATTGTTATCTTGAATCAAGTATATTTCACTTGAATTAAGTCAAAATCATACTTGTATTATTTGAGTATATTATATACTTAAATCAAGTATTTTTCACTTATTTCAAGTGGAATTTACTTTATTCAAGTGAAAAATATACTTGCGTCAAGTAGATAATATAATTGGCTACAGTTTTACTTTTTTTCAGGGTGGACAAATATATAAGTAAAATTTACCAATCCTTTTTAATAAACCTTATCAATCATGTTTTTTGGCTTTTTCAATTAATTCTCCATCTAACAAATGTAATCTCTTTAACTATCTATGGTATTATCTGTGTAATTTGCCTATTCAAATTATTCAGCTGAGACGTATAATTGAATCGTTAATTTTGATGCACAGAATAATTGTGAAATCAGGCGAAACCGATAGATGATTTACAAAATTTCATCGGACACTTCGAATACGGAATTTTCATTTAACAATTGTGCCAAAATTAAAATGTTATGTGCATTTATCGTTCAATATAAACTTGATTAATGGATTTTCATGATTGATTTCATTATAATGAATGATTATTTTATGCATCGATACACATTTCGTGTCTCTTATTATTTTACTAAAATTGTAAATTGTAATTTAAAATTTCGCGTATTAAAAAGTTATTTCCTAGAAGGTAAACATGCTTTTGACAGATTTCATGAATAAATATATTGTCAGAAAGGACAAATTCTTTAGTGTAAATATTTTATTTACATCTTACCGAAGGTACACAAAATCAATTCAATCAATATTAGAGATGAAATTGAATAAAGCTCGAAAAGTAAACATCATAGGAAAAAGTATCAGCTTTTTCTGTTCATTTTTTTACATAAAAAAGCAGTTTTCAATTGTTTGTCTTCCATTAGTAATAATATTTTGATTCAATTATTTCATTAGAATAAAACTTTATTCTGATAACGTAGACTGATTACTTCTGCTTGAACTACTTTTGATAGTTTCATTCATCAAACATTATTAATGCTGATGACCACAATCTCGTGCTTCTTCAAATAAAGTTCCTCTGCTGAAAAAGGCGATTGCTTCCGGCTAAAAGTTCGAGCAACCGTTATGTAACACAAAACAAATACTCGAACACTTAACTGGATTATCTCGTCCTCGATTTGTTATCTATCAAAACAAAAATTTTGACCGTACATCCGACATTTTAGTGTGCGATTACAAATAAATAAAAATTCAAAGCTCTTTTGAATAAAGAGCAACTTCAATCATTTGCTGCAGATTTCGGCGAGACAATTTTTTCTTGTGACAGGAAAAATATCATCGTTTCAAAAGGTTTTTATTTTAAGGAGCGAGACCGCTTTAGAAATGAAATACACAAAGGTTTTGATTTTTAATAATGATGCTCTAACTTTTTATTTTATTTTTGATGAGAAATAAAATGGTGATTATATGTTACACAAAAATTGCAATTAATTTGTCGTTTCTTAAAAATTAACCAAATATTTTAATACTTTTAAATATTTTTAATATTATTAACAAAATTAAATTTAATTTAATATTTTTTACCATTTTATAAGAATCAGGCAATATAAATACGCTAATATTAAAGTTCTTTTGTCGAAAACGGTTTTTGGTTCATGCAACTATAATACGACAATAAGAAATTAATAATAATAATCATAAGCTGCTGACGATATAAATGTTTACATCAGTTTTTGATATTATCGTCAGAGTGGGGTAAAGTGACATGGTAAATGGGAGGGTAAATGAACAAAGTTAAAATACTACGTAAATGTGTCCTAATGTAGTCAAAACTTCATGAAACTTACATTTCAATTATACAAATTATATTCTTATTTGAAAAAAAAAAAATTCATGTAACAAATTGAATCAGTAAACTTATAAACCCTGTGAAATATTTGAATATCCGTGACACTAATAATATTTAATTAACATGTAATGATATTGCGAGTTTATTTCTATGCCTTAATCGAAATGATTATTACTGAAATAATAAGTCAAGATCGAAATTTCATAGATATCAAATTATTTTTCAAAATTTCATAAGGCATGTTTGTCCTCCTCTCTCAAAAAATTGCCAATTCCGCCATTTTCAAAATTTAGGTGTAGATCTACATTTTATCGTATATGCATTGAATAACTTCTTAACTGATTGTCCAATTATCCGGTAAATCCAAAATCAATAATGATTACAGACAAACTGTGGTTACGGTTAAAATTTTTCCTTAGCCATGTCACTTTACCCCACTTTTCCCTACTTGATTTTTAACGCAGTCTAGCTTCTCATTAAGATTGTTTATTTCAATTATTTAGATTAAATAGTGTGTTATTCTCGAATGACATTATAGTCTACGTAAGAGGCTATAATAAGGCGATCGAGCTTCTTAATAAGATTGTTAATCATAATGTGGACATGATGTTGCGTTTGCATTGAATGGCATTATAGTCTGAAGATAAGAGGTATTTGAGGATCTGTTGAACTGCTCCATTAGTGTCCCCGAAATGTTTAGCATTATCGATTTTTTTTTCAACAAGTGACTTCGAGTGGCTTAGGTCAATCGGAATTGTTGCACTCCGACATTTCATAATATTGCATTCAACATCAAAGCGAGAATTCAGGATTACGAAGTTCATTTACAGTGAAAATGATCTAATTGCATAATAAAATGCGAAAATGTCTTTAAATGCATAAAAAGAATTTCATTTCTTTGATATTAATAGTAATTAAAATACACTGAATGACACTGAATGAGGACAAGTTTTCAGTTCTGTTTTATACAAAACAGAAGTACATAGAGTAAAATTACACTCTAATCGGGAAAAAAAAATTTAAGTTAAAATCCAATATTTCGAAAAAACAGTGTCTACGTCGTAGGAGTAAGAATTTATAACTCAAATGAACAGTGATGTTAGACCGCAGTGACGTTAATAAATAAATAAAATTTCGCTTGTAAATTCGTAAAATACCATTGTTAGCTAATTAAGATAAAAACTTTACACTATTTTATTTTAAAATTGAATTCTGTTTTCTGTGTTACAAAATAATCCATAATTTATAACTGAATAAATACACTTAGTCCATTATTAAATATAACTTGTATAATGCCAAATTAATTACCGTTGATTTAACGTAATTATGTTAGTAATTTGATGTTAAGATTTCATCAAATTTATCAATATTTGCAAACTTTACAAAAAATATCTGGACATAACCAGATCGCTAAACTTGTTACAAAGTTACACTGAATGAATATAAGTAAGTTTTTGACGTAAATGACTGATTACCTCAAACAACCTGGACTGGCCCCTTCGAAAGCTCTGCAATTATTCAATAAGTTTCTATTCAGATGTAGACATATGTCAGCTTGTAGGCACTCCGGAAAGCCTTTTAAGACGCTGTTCATGTCAATGCCGTTTGTGTACGTCCAAGCATGCTGAAAGTACTCCTCCAGGCGCTGTCTTAGGGGATTTGGAATTTGATGGAACCTGATGAACTCCCTAACCCTGAGCATTTGTGTGTGATAACGGGCAGTGCCACTGTATAGTCGTTGAATAATCGCCGAAACATTTCCAAAAATACTGGCGTACATCAAAGCTAAAGACAGGAGATTTGGATTAGATTAATGACTTGATAATTAACCCGGGGATAGCTTATACCGTAAATATATCAGAGTTCAAACACGATGTTGTATAATTAATCAGATAAACTTACACGACAAACAAAAACCTGATTACATTATTTAAATCAAATTATGAAAACGTGAAGTTCCCACTAATTGATACTAATGAAGCTTTATCTCCTGAATAACTCTCTTTTGAATTTGGTATAGATGATTTTTGTGGATGAACATTTCAAGTAGAATATTATTTATTTAGTTCAGAGATTTTGTAACAAAAAATCTAATTAAATATTCTTTTTAATAATTTTTTTTTTTTTTAGAACAAAGCTTTTTTTTCTGGCATGTTAATTAGAACATTGTAAACAATTATCATTTTATTATATTTCGGTGAATATAAAAGAAAAATTTTGTCTACATGTTTAATAACAACATTAACTTAGTTTAAATATAATGTTTGTCAATACATTTTTATTTTATAATGATGACTGGCTTTATTGCTTTTTCCCCCTTTGAGTGATTCAAACTTACATCCGATGAGCATGACAATAATGGTGAATATTTTTTCGGCATCGGTATTGGGCGCCACGTTGCCAAAACCAACCGACGTTAAACTACTGAAGGTGAAATATAAAGCTGTAATATAGCGACTCTGAAAAAGAACAAACGTTACGATCATTCAAACACGTCATTTATGACAGACATAAAAACAGCAAAATATGACTTACTTTTATGCTTGGACCACCAGTATCGTTTTGATAGTAAAATTGGTGAGTATCATTTGCTAAAATATCCAGCCAACCTACTTTGCTCTTAAGTGTAGGCCTCTCAGCGTTTCCTATCGCGTACCTAAAAAACATGTACACAAAAAATGTAATAATTTAAATTTACTTTTAAAAAATTAAATTATTTTGTTCTTTCGATCCACGTTTTTTGTATTTTTTTATGAATAAAGCTAACTTACTTTTCAAGAAACTTCCTGTTTATTATAAATTATTTTTAATATTAAGATTTTGTATTCATAATAAACTAAATAAAAGGAAATAATAATGTACGAAGCTTGACTTATTTTGTTGAAAAATATTGGATTTCATAATATGATCAGTGATATTCCTGAAGTTATTTGATATTTATGGAATTTCTTGAATAATGTAAATAAAAATCTAATTGTTGATTGAACTGTCTATAGTTTTTAACTAATGCAACATTTTAACCTTATTTTTTGATTTTCATTAATTAATAAATAAATATCTTTTAAAATTTATTATAAAAAAGAAAGATTTATAATTAAAAATATTTTTTATACAAAAAAGTTTATGTAACATAATAAAATTATTCTATTGAAATTTTGCAGAAATTTTGTCTCAAATTAATTATTTGTACAAACTCATTTAAAATTAGGGTTATCTCCTATTAACTTGATGTTATTTTTAGAACCACGTGTTTCAGATAAAATCTAATCAAATTTGTAGATTACCAAAATACTTGACTGCCTACAAATGTGTATTTATGCTTGACATAAAGATGTAATCTGTTTACATGTAAATGCCACTTGTACGATAAAAACAAATATATATTTAGTTCAAAAACATTTAAATTTTGCTAATCATAATTTTACTAAGAAATAATTGTGAATTGAACACAAAACCTTTTCACATGAAACCTAATTTCTTTTTGTTCATAACAAGTAATCTTTCTTGCCAGGCAGACTAAGAAGGAATTATCCCAAACTCTACATAGTTAATTATTCAATTGGATTTGCCGTCAACGAACCATGAATTTACCCGTTCCAATACCCGTAAGACAGTTTTAACTCTTCTTTAAACAAAACAAAAAAAAAAGGATTTAACATTTTTTCTAGCATTTTTTTCATTAATAAGAGAAAAGTTGAAAAACACTCATTTACAAAATTGTAAACACAAACTCATTAAAAAGTACATTCAAAGTTCATATCAAACTCACTTTCAATTAATTTAATCCAATTGTATGCATTTTTCTTTTAACTATCTGGAAAACTCAAATTAGTACAGAAGTTTCTTCAAGTTTTGCAAGATCAACAGGCTAACGATCAAGAAACAATATTTTACTAAACTTTTCATATTTTATCTAAATTGAGTTTGTAAAATGTTATATTAGAAACTACATTTATTATTAAAAAAGTAAAAAAGTTTCAATGTATTAACTTTTTTTATTTCAAATATTGTATATTCTTTGATACTATATTTATCATTAAAAGTAAAAAATTGTATACTTTTTGCAGATTATTACTGTTTTCCCTTTTGTATCATATACAAAAAACAAAACTTACCAGATACAAGCCATCCAGTGTGCAATTAAGGCAAACGTCGCCATAAGTAGTAGCAAAACGGCGGCCCCATATTCGCTGTACCTGTCGATTTTGCGCGCCACTCTGACCAGTCTTAGAAGTCGAGCGGTTTTCAGCAGGCCAATTAGCGTCGTTGTCTGCAAATAATTCGATTTTGTCCCATCTCCGATGCACATTTACTACAGCTTCTGTTTTTTTTTCTTTCTTAATAGTGCCCGCTCGCACTTACGAGCAGCAAAATCCGAACGGGTCTTGCAATTATACTTTTTATCGTTTTGAGCATACAAAAACTGGGGGATGACAAAATGCCGACCAAAACTACTTATCAAAATCTAACGGGGTGTTGAATTAATCGAGCCGACCAAACTACTTTAAAACTACTGTATCTTAAGGTAGAAAAAGAATTGGATTACTTTTTTTCATATACATTTAAAAAAATGATTATTATTATAATATTATATTTATTATTATAAACTTAATAAATATTATTAAGTTTATATTTATATCAAAATGTGTATGAAAAAATAATCCTTTTTAACCTTAATTTTACGAGGTTCTTTGCGGGGATTCAAAAAATTGTTTAATTGAAAATCAACTGCGGGACCATTTCGGATATTTACTTCGTTGTCACTGGCCAAGCCACAAAACAACTATTTACAGGTCACACCAAAATTGCAATTTTCTCTCGATCATCGAGCGGTTTTTAAAGCCGTCACATGCAATGCTATTTTTTTTAATTTTAAAAAAATTCTGTTTTTTTAGGATAAAAATTATTTTTAAAATACTTTGTAAAGAAACTTGAACTTTAATATAATTTTAATTTAAACACTTTAGTACGAGTTTCTAAGATTTCCTTTAAAACCTGATCAATCGATTACCGAGATAATATAAAATAATTATGTACATGCATTCATTGCTAATTTCAAATTCAATTCAATCGCTCAAAAGCGTTGAATATTAATTGTTTTTTACAATTTGAAACCCAAATTATTTATATATATATAAAGACAAAGCGTTTAAGCGAAAGATAGAATATATAATAAAGGCTGTGGCTAACCGCGTGCCCGTGTACGTGTATACACGCTGCGTGTACACGCAATATGTATACACACAATAGGTACCAATTTAAAACTTCGTGTACACTCAATATTTTTGCGATTGATGCTTATAGTTTTGAAAAAAAATTGCCAACAATTTCCATATATGAAAGTGAAAAATTGATTATATAATTTCAAATAGCAAAAAAATCGAGTTTAAAAAGAAAATATTACACAATTGCAATTCAAATTATCATTCTTATTTTGATTTCTAAATTAAAATGTTTTTCTAGAAGACCAAAGATGAAAGTTCTGATAATAACAAAAATTTCAACTTTTGAAAGTTTTTATAAAAAATATTTTTCATTTTCTTCATCTAATAGGATAGAATAGTAGAAAAAAAATTTTTTTTTAATGAGTTTTATTTCTCAATTTATAAGTTTTAACTATAAATTTACTTACAATACAGCGCAATTTATAAAAAAAAAAACATAAATATTTAAGAGATGATTAGCCGTGCGATTCATAATTAAAAACTTTGTGAAAAATTAACAGGATATAATATGTTCACGAAAGTACATTTAAATAATTTTTCAACAAGTTTGTTGA
>JABFPM010005297.1:0-11449 GCA_022817325.1 Idris sp. 1 HC-2018 | reverse complement strand
AACAGAAACGCGGAAGAGGTTGATTAAAGTTGGCGGTGGCAAAAATTGGATGAATTCCTGATTTTAGGAAATTAGTCTCGCGGTTTGAAGGCAAGAAATCAGCATATAGAAGAGAATGAAGATTAAACTTGTAAATGGCAAAAGTGGAACTGCGTGAAGGTGACCGTATAAGATTTATATTTCTTCTAAAATGCAATCTTCAAATTCTTTTGCTTTACAACGTGATATACATCTATTATGCATTTTAATTTCAAATAATTTAAATGATCACTTTTTCTAGCAGTTTTAATTTAAAAAAGTTACACTTTTATGGCCAAATGTAAATTTGATTTCTAAGTCAAGAACAACTTTTTTTCGTATGTGTGAAGTAGTTTGCTCAATTTCCTATTCATTTTAATGGGAGAAAATTCAAGGGCGTTTTGAAAATCGTCCTTCAGCACACATTTAAGGATTACTGAATAAAAAATATTAAATTCCGCATTTCGTGCCATGGTTGATAATAAAAATTAAAAAACTTGCCTTATTCATCTCATTATAATTAGAAAAATCAAAGTGATTTCATGAATACAAAAAGAAAGAGAATAAAAATATTCACTTTGTTTGAAGTAAAAAAAACAAGTGGAAATATTTATATATTATTTATGAATCAGTTAAAAATTGAGTGGTTTAATAATTAAAAAATTTAATAAAAGGTATTTATCAAACAGACATCTGTAGTAGTATAGCATTTTAATTTTATGCATAAATTATAAGAATCAACCTAGGAAACACTAAGCCAATGTTTTTGATTTTAATATTATGGAAGCTAAGCCAATTCATTTAGATGATTGCATCAGACTTATTAATTATTAATATGAAAACTTAGCTGCATTTTGACATAATTTAGACAATTTGTTAAATATTTTCTTCTAAAAGAAACACAACTTTTCACTTAATAGATTTAGATTAAAGTTTTAATTTAAATTTGTTTTATGAACTAACAAAACTAAAAACTAAAACAGAATAAGTAAATTGTATTCAACCAAAATTATCCGAGTTTAATTAAGCTTGGAAAAAAATTTTTGCTATAAATAAATATGTTCACCTATAAGAAGAAATGCAACTTTTGCTTAACAAATTGTTGTTTCACAAGTTCAGTGCCGTATGCATTAATATATTCAGGTCTCAAATCAACCATGTTATTTTATACCATTCTAACTGTATTCGCACAATTAGTTGAGATTCTGATCTGAAAAAAACAAATAAATAAATAAATCAGTATCTTCACCTACTTCGATTATCCTCATGAGTTTCTTGCTTCGGCAACAAAAAATACAGAAAAACAAGAAATTAATTTGGAAGAACAAATCCTTAGTTTAAAATTCGTCATTCAGAAAGAAAAAACTTGCAATTTAAGGAATAATAAATTGAATTTGTTTAAATCTAAAGCAAGGTTTAATTCCCTTTACAAGTAATTAACATTAGTAGGTTAAGATCGTCCTAAGAATTCGGCCTGTTGAGAAATCGATTACTTTTTATGGCATAAAAAGCGGACAATTGGCGAATTATATAATGATTTTAAAAAAGTGTCTTTTTCAGCCAATTTTCACTTGCTCTTGAACATTATGATTACGGTCAGGATTTTGCAGCGATAACTTTCACAAACTCGGTGAAGCGTTTAAATGTTGCTCGGCATATCGGTAGAAAGGTGCTGATAAAACAAGTCTTTCTCTTCGACTTGTAATTGAATGTTCAAATTGAATAGTGATTTGAGGTCGATTTGAATTTAACAAGTACGATAAGACGTAACAATTTTCAAAATGATCACAACTTGTTTCAGAAATTTGTTTTAGTCAATATAAAATTAATGTTATAAATGTAGTTGTAAACACTCTTTTGCAGCTAAATTTGGTAATTCTTTTCTTGTTAGGTGTTTCAATTAACTCAGACACTTTGTCTACCGCAATTTTGCCAAGACCAATAGAACTCGAAATTATAATAAGTTAATGATCTCGAACTGCGACAGAGTAACGAGTCCTTTTTCTGAATTTTTGCTCAAGGCGTAGTAGTCTTTAATAAACTTGAATTCCTCATTTCGCAATAAAATATTTACGTCTCGAGAGACTTCATCTCAATGAAATTCAAGTCTTATTCATGACCGAAGCAATTCTGTAATAAAAATTTTATATTTAATTAAGGGTCCCTCGTTTATAAAAGTTAACTGGAAATATTTTGACTGCAAAATTTCTTCGGTAAAGGAAAGCTATGAATTATTTAAGACATTTTTTTGACACACGCTTAGAACAATATACTGGAAATTGGTTTTGACGTAAGAATACAATCTTGAAGCAAGAAGATTAACAATTTGTGTTTTTTAATTGTAAGACGTGTTGATGTTTTTATAAAGAATATTTTGTAATTAGAAAGTGTAATAGTTGATTAGAGAAAAGTTTTGATACTGAATGTAATATTTTAAAAAACCAAGTGCAAGTAATTTCAAATTTAAATACCAAGATTAAATTCGTTTAATGTAATTTAATCAATTTAATGATAATAGAAGAATTTAAAAACTGCAGATTAAATGTAGAAGATGTTTTGCTTGTATTTATTTATAAAATAATAAAAAAATAATTATTTTATTAACTTCTGTGCCAAGAGTTACACATTTTGGAGTTAAAAACTACAGTTTCAAGGGTAGCAGTGTAATAAGATACACTGAAAATAATGAAATGTAGATAGAAAAAACATTATCATTATTTCTTAACATTTTATAAATGTTTATGAAATCTCATTATACAAAAAGTAGGACTAGTCCGTCAATTTGTAATATTTTACATTAAAAATTGGTATGATTATGTAAAAATAGGTTTCAAACAATTTTTAGCTTTCTGAACAAAATTAATTTCTCCAATAAATATGGTCATTTTAATGAATTCTGCATTTGGGACCAAGGGTAGAAAAAAAACCACAATCCTAGCACAATATTTTTGGCTAGCAAAAATATGCAATAATCTCAATTTTCAATCCTCCAAGTGCATTTTTGATAGAGTTGAAAACATCGCTTGGGTACTTGCTTAAAATATTATTTAAATAATAACAGATGATTGTGAAGCTATATCATTTTTTATATTTGTGATGAGTATAAATTTGAACGACAAAGTTATTTACGAGTTCATGTTGTTCAGTATTTTTGAAGGTAGGTCAATCGGTTGAAAATATCACCAACAGAATAACGTGACCGGTGTGTATTACGTATGTATGTCGGCCGTTGACTCACAATTAGCAAATGAGCCTTCAAACGAGTAAGAGGGCGCACGCCCATCTCACCTCTCGGCCATATTTATACCAATACACGTTTCATTTTGAGGTCATTACTCTGTTATGCTTCATCATTTGAACACCATCCAACCCAATGGCCAACTCATATTTGCAATCTATAGATGTATCTCGCGCAGATAATGCACTGCTATAACATATTTTAATACTTCAATTTGTATCGGATAAATTTCCAGTTCGATTTTGTAAAAATGAGATAGAAATAGATAAGAAATTAAATTGCTTATGTAACAAAATAGATTCAACACGAAAAATGTGTTCCAGTTACAGTCTTATTAAATTCATCAGCATGAACTATTGGCCCCTTTATTCGGGTCAAATAATCTTATTAAATTTTCATATTTTGATTTCAGAAATCCGACATGGTGGAAAAGAAGATCAGCATTAGAACGTGGTTTGACGGTTCTGGCTGTGCTTGGAGTTGTTTTGTCAATAGCTCTGGCAATAGGACTAGGAGTATTGGCATCGAAATTCACATCCTGTGATAACAGTAAATAGTCCTATATTTCTGACCAACTAGCTTAACATTTTTCTTAAATAACCATAGATAGTCATATAATCCATTGGCTACAAACACACTATCTTATCCTTGCTTTATTCGTTTTTTTTTGTTTTTTTTTCTCATTCATTTTTATAATTAAATTTGCATTAGACAAGTCTGTTCAACTTTTTTTATATATTTTTCTTAATCTCTGTATGTAAAATGAAAATCAGTTTGAATGGGTTTCATTTGAAAAATTATTGTATTCTGGATTTAGTGTTAATGAATCGATTAGTTACAACATGTATTAGATAACCAATTTTAATTGCCAACAGATGTAATGTGTCTATAGGTGTGATTCATAGCTATAACTTCAAGTAATTGAATTAGCATACATGAGTGTCTTTTTACTGTCTGATTTTGCATTCAATGGTGTTTGTAGGTGAAAAGGTGCAAGCTGCTCAGGCGTTAGGCACGGAACCGTCATTAAAAGGAATTCTCGGCATTTTTAACGCGCCTACATATGTAGATAACATATGCCAGAAGGAAGAATGCATACACACAGGTAATATATTCATTCACAAAGCAATTGCTTACTTTTTCTGAAACAACAATTCTCATCTATCGTTTTATCGTTTGGATGTACACAATAATGAATTATTCAGTTTTTACATTTGATGGCACAGTTTGCAGAAATGCACACAACTTTGGTGTAAAACTCATTTCAAAGTGTAATGTATAAAAGCTTCGCTTTATTTTGTAATTCTCAATTCTTGTTTCAGCTTCCCAAGTTTTAAGTAACATGGACCCATCCGTTGAACCTTGCGATGATTTTTATAAATTTGCCTGTGGATCGTTCATCAAATCAACAACAATTCCAGATAATAAGATTACTGTTAATATGTTTAGTATTATCAATGATAAATTGTACAAGCAAATCAGGTCCAGAATAGAAGAACCGCTTCAAACAAATGAACCAAAGTCATATAGATTAGTCAAGACTCTGTATAAAACATGTATGAATAAGAGTAAGTTTCTAATCTTATAATTTTATAACAACAATCAAATTCGAATCAATTCTACAATTGAATTATTTCTTTGTTCTCTAGCTCAAATTGAAAGACAGGGTCTTGAGCCGTTAAAGAACATTCTCCAGAAGCTTGGTGGTTGGCCTGTTTTGGAAGGTGATTCCTGGAACGAAACAGAATTTGATTGGAAAAAAACCGTTTACAAATTCCGTAAAACTGGTTTCTCTTGTGACTATTTCATTGACTTTAGTGTGACCACGGATTTAAAAAATAACACAAAAAGAATTATTGATGTGAGTTCAAATTAGTTTTGTTTTATAATAACGTACTAACTGAAAATCTGGGCTTCACTCTGGTATTAAAGTTTGAATCATATTTGCAGAGCTTGTTCAAGTCTTAAAAAAGCACACTGACAAAATATTCATGTTGTGATCAAGTATAAACTTGCCAAAATATACTTGAATTATATATATAATATATACTTTACTTGAATGAAATAAATTTTATTTATATAATATACTCAATAACATACATACAAGTATATTTTTGACTTCAATTAAGTAAAATATACTTGACTCAATGTAGCAGTTTTTTCAATGTATGTCAAAAATGTTACATTTAATCCGTCTTCAGAATTAACTTTGAAGAAATCCTCAAAAGCTTCTAAATGATCTCTGAATGATGTATAGGTTATGGAATGACTCCAGATAAAAAACTTCTTTAACAGATTTCTTAATGATTTCAAAATGACACCAAAAATTCCCAAAATAAAGTCCAAAATATCTTTAAAAAGCATCTGATGACATGATGGTAATGCAAAATATTGCAAATACTCGAAATTGAAACTAAATCTGTCCATAGGAATAAATGTTGTGCTGCTACAAACAAAAGAAACAAACATACTTTCAAATGTATACAGCAGTAAGGTAAAATAACGAAAACATAAATAAGAAAAAAATAATACTTTTTCAGATTGACCAAGCAGATCTAGGATTATCTCGGGAGTACTTAATTAAAGGCATGGAAGAAAAGATAGTTGATGCGTATTACAAGTACATGATAGACATTGCCGTGATTTTTGGCGCTGACAAATCCCGAGCTACCGAAGAACTTAAGCAATCTCTTGAATTTGAAATGAAACTCGCCAACGTAAGTATTTACACTCGTTACTCAAAGTTAAGCTAAAAGAATCCAAATTTTAATTCAAGTAATTTTGTTGTTTAGATTTCTCTTCCTTCAGAAAAACGTCGTAACTCAACCCAAATGTACAACCCAATAACAATTCTTGAGCTGCAAGAAAAGCATCCAAGCATACCGTGGAAGGAATACATAAACAACCTGTTGCCAGAAAGTGTCAGAGTAGATGATGACGAGGTCATAATCAACGTCGTTCCACAATTTCTCGTCGACTTAGAAAAGCTTCTGGAGAAAACTCCAAAAAGAGTTCAAGCGAATTACGCTCTCGGGCGTACAGTTTTCGCTTCTGTTAAATACTTAAACGAACAAATTCGTGCCCGTCAGCTCCTCTTTTCCACCGCCGTCAGCGGCATAACTGAAAGAATGCCTCGATGGAAGGAATGCGTTAACCTAGTCGGGAATCATCTGTCCATTAGTGTTGGTGCCCTCTATGTACGCAAGTACTTCCAGGAAAGCGCTAAAAACAATGCCGTAGACATGGTCCAGGATATTCGAAACACCTTTATTAAGATTTTAAAGAACGTAGACTGGATGGACGAGAATACGAAAAACAATGCCATAGAAAAGGCTCTGTCTATGGCCACACACATTGCTTATCCGGACGAACTGTTAGACGACAAAAAGATTGATGAATTTTATGCATCACTCGAACTTGATGGGGATAATTATTTGCTTAAGATGTTGAACCTGACACAGTTTGGTACGAATTATGCATTTGAGAAGCTTCGTAAGCCTGTCAACAAAAGTGAATGGCTTAGGCATGCCAATTCCGCTGTTGTCAACGCTTACTATATGCCGACAGAAAATAGTATACGTAAGGAAAAAAATTATTAATAATATTTTAAATTTTTCGTCGGACAAAAACTTTTTCTCTTGCTAGGCAAATTATTAACTTGCACATGTGAATATAAAACATTTATGTTAATTAACGTCAAATACTTTTTTCTCGTCAGTTTTCTATTAGAAATTGATTGATTGAAATTAGCAAATCATTATTACACAATAAAATATACTTTTTGTTAACTTTTTCTCTGAAACGCATAATTAGAATTAACATGCCTTGTTTTTTATTGACAATTCTCTCGAGAAATTTGAAAATATTATATTTACCTTTGCACGCTTTTATTAATTTTAAAGTTGAAAATAAGAAAATTGATTATTGAAGTATGAGAGATTTTCAATTATATTAAATACAATTGTATAATTTTCAGAATTCCCTGCTGGTATTTTGCAAGGTACTTTCTTCCACAAGGATCGACCTCGGTATATGAATTATGGGGCTATTGGTTATGTTATTGGACACGAAATAACTCACGGTTTGTAAAAAATTAGAGTTTATTTTAAATAAATATTTATACAAATTCATCAAAATTTAGTTGACATTGGGTCGCTCAAAAACTACGTATGTTTTGGGGGGGAGGGGGATGGGATTATTAAAATGTGACGAAAAATACGAGGGGGGAGGGGGGTATTCTATGGTGATACGTATTTTTCACATATTAATTTTATAAATACATATTTTTAATAAGTATATTTTTTTGCAAAATATTTTGAATACTAATGTATAAACAGTATTACTAATAATGATAATAAATTTTATTCTAATTTGTCTATACATTCATTCGACATTTTTTTGTTATTTTTAATAGAAAAGAGGAGAGGGGGTATTTTAATATGTACGTATATCTTGGAGGTTTATTGATTTGTTATGATTTTATATGAAGGGGGAGATGGGTTGAAGAATTATTTAAACGTATTATTCTTATAAACTAATTCTCGTCTAATATTTTCTTTTTAATGCATTACCGCTTTGTGATAAAAAAATATGTATACGTTGTAAAATTAATTTTTTTATAAATTATATTAAATTATTACAGGTTTTGATGATTTGGGGCGCCAATTCGATAAAAATGGAAACCTCGTTGACTGGTGGTCTCCCTCATCTAAAGAAAAGTATTTGAAAAAAGCTCAGTGTATTATAGATCAATATGGAAACTATACTGCAGAAGAAGTAGATCTCAAGGTATAGTTACATTTAAAATATACTTAAACATTTCTTATGGTTTTTTGTATTATTTTATGATGTTTATGGGGTTTCAGTTAAATGGAATTAACACGCAAGGTGAAAATATAGCTGACAATGGTGGAGTGAAGGAAGCTTATATTGCTTATAATAACTGGGTAAAACGAAATGGTGTGGAGCCTCGATTGCCCGGGCTTAAATATAATCCAAAGCAAATGTTCTGGATCAGCGTTGCTAACACCTGGTGCACCATTTACCGACCAGAAACTTTGAAAAATCGTATCACAACAGCAGAACATAGTCCGGGTGAATTCCGCGTGTTAGGTCCACTTTCAAACATGCCAGAATTTGCAACAGATTTCAACTGTCCAGTTGGATCGAAAATGAATCCGAAGAAAAAGTGCAGTATTTGGTAAAACGCCAAAATAAAACATATCATTGAAAAGAAATTTATTTAAAGTAACACAATTTTGAACATAATTACATTTTAATAATTTATTTTATCTATGAATTTACTATTTTAACTTTGTAGATTTCAAGTGAAAACTTGCACAAATTAAATTAGTGTAAGGGTTTAAATTTTGAGACTTGCTTTACCAAAAAAATGATACACAAAAATTTCAAATACTTTGACATCAAAAGGAATCTGTCCTTTCTTGTTTAAACAGAGAAATAATTGTATTGTTTGAAATGTTACTAGATATCAAAATCTTTACGATTTAAAACTCTAAATTAATATAATGTACTTTATGCATTGGCTAAGATGTTTATGATATTGACGAGAATAAAGTATGACAACAAAATGTGAAAATCTGTGATTTTACGGTCTTAATGTACAGCGATAATTTTGAGAATGCCATCAAGATGTTGCGTTGAAGTCTTGTTCCTTGTATGTTCACCAATTTCGTCATTTGTTCATAGTGCCACGGTACATCATAAAGTTTCTTTTTTCGCTTGATATTCAGTATATTAAGTAAGCTTATTATTATTATAATTTTTTTTTATTACCTTAAAATTGTCAATATTTTTAATTTGCAAGTTTAAATATAGAAACAATCACTTCGTGTTTTATAATATTTTTAAAACAGTTATGCATATAAAATTGTACACATTACTCTGTATTTTATACATTATTTAAATTAATTCATTTAAATGATTGTATATTTTTTACGCTGATTAATGTTGTACATCGAATTTTTTAGAATTAATCTAAAATTTAGATGACTTTACTGTAAACAAATGAAATATATAATGACATTACTGTAAGAAATAATATTCATATAAAGTAGTTGCACCAGTTATTGGCAGATTAATTTGTTGAGTTTTCAGGATTCTGTATTATTGTGAAAATTCAATTTCTGTCTGTATGAATATGGGCAAATCTCTAGAACTTTTAACCTACCTAACCCTCGCATTTCACTTCAATTTTGTGGATTATTAAATTGAAGATTTTAGTTTTTATGATTTGCACACCTCAAGTTATTATAGTTTTACACTTTGTAAGAATTTATACGTTTATAAAAATTATATTTTAAAAATATTTCAAAATCCCAACTCCCAATTATTATATCTTTGACATGTCCCTTTAAGTTATCCAGACACATTTTCTTGTTTAATTTATAAGCACAGAATTAAAATGCAATTAAAAAATTAATAAACATTGCTTTTAACTTTATCAAATGCAATAAGCATAATTCAAATGATGCGCATTTAATATGTAAATTACAAAAAAATTATCAAAATCTGTCCCTGAGTTTTGACGTCAAAGACGTAATACATGTTTTAATTGAAAATATTTATATTTAAAAATACTTTAATACTTCTGGATGAACTGCACAGTATCTTGATGTAATAAAATATAAGTGCGTGTAATAAAATATATTGTTTCAAAATATTACGTCTTTGACATTAGAACAGAAAAGCTGTCAAAAACATTTACCTATGTATTTACCTATGTTTTTACATTTAAATATGAGTTTAAAGTTACATTTAATTTAACACTGTTCAACTTTATATTATTCATTTTAAAGTAATAATAAATGATAATTATGATAAAACTAAGATGTGCTAAAACTTTTTTTTTAAAATTTGGTAAGTTGAAAGTTAAAGGTTCTAAAGAATTGCCCATATATGCAAATAAAGCATAACTGAATAAAAAATCTATATTATATACTTCGAATTAATTTAATAATAAAATATAAGTTTATCAATATTTACCAAAAATTAACTCGCACCAGTTATCTACAGCAATTTTGAAATCGATATGATAACTATTTAGTGTATTTAATAATAACTTACATTAATTTAGATTGATTACGGTAGCTGGTGTAATTATCTTATTAAATACTGTGATACTAATTTTTCATGTGTAAAAAAGAATAACACTTTCATTTTTATTACAGTATTGATGCATTTTTAAGATAAAAAATTGTTTCAGAAATTAAATAGTTCATATGCATTATATAGATCAATAAAATATTTTGTATTTTTAAGATATCTCAACGTTATTTTAATCGGCTAATAAAATTTATTTGTACAAAATTATGACTTTTTTCAATTAAAACTATTTTGACAAAAATTCAGTGCTAAAAAAACTACTATAAGTATAGTTAATAACACTCAATTAGCACTCTCAGTAACAGTTTTTAAAAATAAAAATTAATGAAGGATTTTTTACATTTAAAGATAAACAAAATTTTCACTAAATTGAAAATTTATAACATTTTAATTTTTCAACATATCTTATTATTGACATTTCAGAAGAGGAAATATACAATTTCAAAACGTTGAAAAAATTAATAGTCTTATTTTTGTATTAGTTCCTATTTAAAGACAATTTTTCACATATTTTTATTGTTAACATAAATTAAGAATATTAATTATTGGTTACAAATTATTTGAAAAAGAATGACTTTTGAACAACCAAACTTTAGGTTTAAAGGTCTCGAAGTGCATTATTTATATAATATGTTGAGCAGATTAAATGAATGCCGAGAAAACAATGTTTAATTGAATTTATTAAAATAAGTTGTTAACACAATTGTCTACTCAGAACTAACTTTAGTGAATAAATCCTTCATATAAGGATATTATGTAATTTATTATTTGTTTATATCAATTTTATATTTATTTATTTATCCGAAAGTAATTATTTATTTATTTATTATTAACATTTGTTCCTTCTTAACCGGAAATAATTATTAATCTAACATAATAAATATTCAAGATAATTATACTACATTATTATTATTATTGATACACCCAATTTTAATTCTGTTGACACGGAGAAGTTGACTATTACCTGACCCAGTTCCTCTCGAGCCATGGTTTATTTATGCAATACCTGCATCGCATGGGCAAGACTGACAGACCTGAATGTTTGTACTGTCCTGGAGTGAATGATAA
>JABFPM010005296.1:0-11451 GCA_022817325.1 Idris sp. 1 HC-2018 | reverse complement strand
TTTTTTTTTTTTTTTTTTTTTTTTTTTACTACATGCGAATTATATATGATTGTTAACTGAAACTTAATAAAATGTCCAATAAAAAAACAAAATTATACATTGTAATTGATTTTTATAAAATATATTTGTTGAAAAAAAAAATAATTTGGAAAAATCAGATTGGAAATTTTGCTATTGAAAAATATAGATTGGAAAATTTGTCAATCAGTTCTTTTCAGTCTCTTTTAAACTTTCTTAATCTCTTTCAATTAGTTTGAGAATTTGAGTGCATAGTTCTTGTATGCTTAAAAAAAACATTCATTCATTATTTTTTTTCTTAGAGATCGACTCTATCCTGTAAAATACAAACCTTAAGCCATCTCGGATTCCAATTATAAATGCCCAACAATAACTCCTCTACTTTGTTTCGATTTTCAATCCTATTTTTGTTTAAGTTTGATTTAGTTGGCTTAATTGGTTTGGTTGTCCTATTATTTTTAGCATCAACTAGTAATTGAAAAGCACTTTTTCCAGAAGTAGTTTTATTTTTTAAATCATTTGCTCTTTCAATATCAGCCGGAAATTTAACTTGCTTTTTCGTCTTTGATGAGTTGCCGGGAAGACTACTAGTTGTTTTCTTCAAAATTGACGGATAAACTTTTGGTACTGAAGCATTTTCTTCCTGTCTGTTCAGCGTTACGTTTCCAATTACTGTAGGCGCTGTTGCATTTTCATTTATTTGAGAATAAGAATTAATACTTTGATTTTCTTCATCCATTTCTGATAATTCATGTTGTTTCGAATCAGCGACTCTTTTCGGCATAGAAAAACTTGTTCTTGATTTTTTTGGAACTCGGGTTTCATCTTCAGCCTCCACTGGATTGCAACCTAAAGCTGATATTTTAAAACTTTCGGTCAACATTTCCGCACGACTCTTGGCACAAATTTTAATTCCAGGTGGTAGTAGAAAAGTTTTTTTACTATCCTCTGCAGTTTTCTTGCTCAACGCGAGATTCTTTAGGTATTCACTCCTCTTACTCTTAATTTCCTCTCTTTTTGCTCTACTAACTACTGGAGGATACTTGATGCCTGTTGGAAGTTGTATTGCCCACTTATTTTTTGCTTTTCTTCGTTGTTCATCTAGCACATACTCTTTCTGTTTCAGTTTCAATAATGATTTTTCATCTTTCGGCGAATCGATTTTGCAAGGTTTATCGTCTTTATCATCGTCTTTGGCATTTTTCTTTTCTTTTTCATTTTTGTCTTTGACTTTCAGGGGCAGAGGTTCAATAAACTTACATCTCTTAAGAACAGATCTTTCTTTTTTCTCCGAATATTGTTCTGGATCAAAGCTTAAAAGTGACATATTACTGGAAGTTGAAATTTTACTCGAATCTGAAAAACTATCTTCTTTCTTTTCTTTATCAATCTTGGGTTTGACTTTTTGCTGAGTCTTATGTTTGTCAGTGTCTTTGCTAATTGTTTTTGACACCGAGCTTTTACTTATATTAGTTTTTTCATGACTATCACGTTCTGAAACAGGCTTAGTGGACGATTTAGATGAATATGACCTAAAGTTTTCTTTATTTTTTGATCTTGAAACAGACGAACTCCTTTGAGATTTAGACTCAGATTTTTCCTCCGGAGCACAGCTTCTTGCTCGGGATCGTGACATGGTCAACGGTCTTTCATTGATAATTTCACCTGATAATGAAGCAAGATTTGTTGATACCAGTGGACTCGTTTCCTCTTTACTTTCCACAGTTTTTTTACGAGGCGGACTACTTTTTCTTGTTCTTGACCTTGATCTTGATGAAGTTGGCTTCTTATCTATAGATGACTTTAAACGTGACCGTGTTTTTCTACTGCTGCTCTCCGAAACGTGATGTTTTGATTTTAATCGAAAGCTTTTCTTTCGATCATTGTTTGGCGAATGTTCTGTACTGTCATCCTGTTTGGACTTTGAATGAGATCTAGATTTTTCTTTCTTGTCTTCCATATCTTTTGATTTAGACCTGCTGCTACGTTTCTTTTTCTTATGATGGCTTGATGCCTTTTTAATACTGCTATCACTATCTTTGCCAGACATTTTCACTTCTTCAGTAAGGTGTTTCTGAGAACGGGGTTTTGGCTTTTTATCAGGTATTTTTGTCTGAATTTCTTCTTCTCTTACAGGAACATCGTCGTCTTTTGGTTTTTCCAATACATCTCCTTCATATATGTCGCGTATAAGGTTGACATAGGATTCGTCTTCTGCATTTTCTGATGATTCTCCATCTAATCTTAACGCTATTTCAGCATCATCTTCAAAATCTTCATAAAGTGGTTCATTATCCATTTCCGTATCATTTTCCGGCTCCACATCACATACATCTACAGATTCTTTTTTAATAGGACGTTTGTCTTGATCCTCACATAATAATGCTTTCCAACGCGATGCCGATTCTTCAGTTTCATCATCATCAGAGAGAATAACAATTTCATCATACTCTTCATATTCTGAAGCTTTTTCCACTTTTTTTTCGTTTATTATAATGGAATGAGAACATTTTTCAGGCTTTGAAATCTCTTCTCCATTTTGCTTATGTTCGTTTTGCCCAATCTCTTTTTCCTGCTCTTTTTGATCAACATCCATTGGTTCCGGCTTAACTCTCACTTCCAAGCTTGTAAGAAAGTCTTCTTCGGTATCGCTTATTTCAATACAATCAGCTTCCGAGTACTTGGTTATAGTTCTTGAATTAGATGCTTGATAGTCTTCCTGGTTTTCATTTACTTCATAAGGAGAGCTTACATAATTATACTCATATTCGTGTTTAACGTTGACTGAATTATGTAAAATATTATTCCCTTCTGCTTCATTCTTCACTGCTTCTTTGAAAAATTGTTGAACTTTTTTTATTTCCTTAGATGTTTCAATAGGAACTGTAAGTTTTTCAATTGGACTTATCGCAGACATTTTGGAAGTAGAAGGTACTGGAGTAGGAGGTGTAGGAACTGATTTTTTATCCGCAGTTTTGTTTATTGTTTGGTTAAAATTCCCTTTAGATCTTGCATCTGTAATAAGATTTCCATCATTAAATGATGAAGGTAAAACGAAATAAGGAATTTTAATTGTTTCGATGGAGGTTACAGTTGGTTTTTTTGAAGTAGATTTAATGGACGTGAGGTTGGATTTTGTAGATGACACATTCTCTTTTGGGTTAAAATTGTTAGTAGGTTGTCTACCTGCATTAAGGTTTTCAACATTAGATGTTGACATTAGCTTCTCTATTTGATTAACAATGCATATATCATCTGAATCATTCAAGTTAACTGTTTGGTCTTTACTTTTTAACTCTTCAATATTAACCACCGTTATACCGCCGTTTCTACTTGGTGATTGAGTTTTACATGGTGACGTTGAATCAATAGCATGACTTTGCACTGTAACAAAATGATATTAAAAACAATGAAAAAATTTTTAAAACCAAGATATACATTTTACAGCAAAAAAAAGCAAATATATTTTTTAAGGTTTAGTAATTTTTAAAAATAAATAATTGCAGTAATAGAGTTAAGAGGATGTGAAAGGTCTACGTTCACGGAGTTAGGGACTTTTTGAATAAAATTATCAATTTTGGGAATTAAATAAAGATTGTATATTAATTCGAAGCTTTAATGTTGGGAGAATAATTTCGTCCATAAGAAAGGCTTATTAAATGAGAATTGTCGTCGTATTTAGAGACCGCGTTGTGTTCGTAACCTTAAAAAAGCGGTTCTTATTTTTGTGTACATTTTTTTACAAAAACTAATTTTCAATAGCTTCTATGATTTATTGTGAGTGAGAAAATCGAATGATTTAATATGGATTAATACTTTGCAGTATTAGCAATAATAATTGAAAAACTGCAATATCGGTAATGTCAGTATTTGGCATCCTCTTAATATATCCTCTAATACTACAATTTTTATATTATTTGTTGCAGTTTGATCTGAATACGAAAAAAAATTTTTTGCGCCGCACGAAATGCGATGGTATTGAAAGCAAAGATTTCTTTATTGGTGGAATAGTAAACATATTTTCCAGAAACATAAAACTTACTAACTATGCTGATAATGTCACAAAACAAAAATTATCATCAATTATTACAAAGTAATTATTATAATAATTGGAATTACTATTTTTACAAATATTAGATTTGTTTACTTCAAAACTGTTGTTCTTTTGTTATTCTTATTTAACAATTATTTCTATTTACAGAACATGTGCAATTATCAAACCTGATGCTGTTGACAAAATGGGAGAAATTTTAATCAAAATTACAGATCACAACATTCATATTGGAAATATACAATTGGTCAAACTGAACGAAGATGACGTGATGGATTTTTTTAAAAATAAAGAAATTTCAGATTTACCGTGAGTTTATGTAACATATTAACTAAAATTGGGCACACTTGACATTATTTTCGTGTTTTTATTTTTAATAAAATTGGATGTTAACAGTTCTGCTGTAAAACACATGTCATCTGGACAAATAGTTGCCCTAGAGCTGCTATCTGATAATGTTGTAACAAGATGGAAGGAATTAATGGGACCAAACGATCTTATAAATGCACGAACAAATGCTCCTTTGAGTATAAGAGCATGTTATGGACAAAGTAGCATCCAAAATGCTGTTTATGGTTCTGAAAATAACGAGCATGCATCAAAAGTACTCGATTATTTTGTATTCAATAATACTTTGTTCGATACAATCTATATACATTTTAATACTAACATTTTGTTTGTAGGATTTAAATTTTTTCTTCCCAGAAAGTAAAGGTTCAAAGAAAAAATTTAAAACAACAGCAACTTTTGAAGAGTGTACGTGTTGTATTATTAAACCTCATGCGCTTAAAGAAAGATTAATAGGTAAGATTAAAAAAATTAATAAAATCCTTGCTTGATAATTAATTATATTATTCTTAATTTAAGGTCACATCATAAATGATATTCAGAAATCTGATTTCTTGATAACGGCACTTCAACAATTTGTAGTAGAACCAGTGTTTTCTGAAGAGTTTTTTGAAGTATATAAAGGAGTTTTACCAGAATATAAAGTAAATATATTTGGATTATTTATAATACTTGGCTATTAATTTGATTTATTTAATAATAATTAACTAAGCAAATTTAATTATAGGCTATGGTTGCTCAATTGCAATCTGGTCCTTGTGTAGCTATGGAATTGAAGCATAAATGTGATACCACCTCTGTGGTATCAGAATTTAGGAAACTGTGTGGACCAATAGATCCGGTGAGTTAAATATATTTATTTAATGTTAATCAACTTTATATTAATATGAAAGAAATTGAATTCTAAGATTGTGATAATAAATGTTGATTGCAGGAAATATGCAAAAAAATAAGGCCTAATTCTATAAGAGGAAAATATGGTAAAACTAAAGTTCAAAATGCTGTTCATTGTTCCGATTTAAACGAAGATGGAATTTTAGAAGTAATTTAATTTGTACTTTACGTTGTTTATTAAAAATAATTTTCTTTATGAAATTACTAATATGATTGTATTTTGCAGGTCGAATACTTCTTTAAAATACTAAATTAATATTCACAACCAATTAATTTGCGAAGAGAATTGTTATTTTATTGGAAAGTGTATTTTAATTTATAAAAAACACAATTTATATTAATATTTAACAAAGTTATATCTACTTTAATAATTATTATAATATATATGACTTTTATACACAATTTTTACTTTTTATAAGATGTATTTATTTAGGCTTACATATATAAACATTAATTAAATATAATTAACATTATTTTTATTAAAATCCCTAAATCTCATGTAACAATAGTTTTTATCTTAAACACAAAGAGATTTTATAAATTAAATGAACGTGAAATTTGAATATTTATTTTTTTCATATTTTAACTCAAATAATTCTGTATTGATATAACAGATAGAAAACTAATTCGACATATTGTACAACGGCAAGTAAAAGTCACCATGGACAGAGTTAAACTTTACGGCATTAATAAATTTTACAAACAATTTCCATAAAGTTTTGTCAAAAATAAGTTGTTTGAAAGTTGACAAAAAAATTAGCATCAATATAACTAGGCAACAAAATTAATGTAATGATTTAGGGAAAAATTAACATTTCAATAATTTTCCAATCGTCAATGCAAAAAAAAATTCGACAAACTAATTTTTGACGAACTGCCACCGCTACAACTACAAGGGTACCGATCCATTAATAAATAATATCATCTTATAACCCCATAATGTCATTATTAACATAGATGTCGAAGAGTAATTTTCAACTCTCAATTGAAAAATTAAAAAAATATATAAAAATAGAAAACTTATAACTCAGGTCATGTCGTTTTTTACATATACAAGTAATACTAATTTGTAACAAATTAATTTTAAATCAAAGAATATTATAAATAAGTATTTTACATTTTTGTTCAGTGATATAATATCTTTTTAAATAGAATTGTATACTATACATTCGTTCACAGCTCAAGTTCTAAAAATTAATAACGATGATAATTAGTTCTGATATATTTTTGGATTTCATCGTATCTTATATCCGCTGACATTGAGACATGAAGGTTTCTCAAATAAGCATCCTCTAATAAATTTTGCCACATTACGTCTTTCTAAAATTATTAAAGACAATAAGTTTAAAAATTAAAAAAGATGAATTAATTTTAAAAGATTAACAAATTTATTATTTACCTTAAAGTTCTCAAAATTTCCGCATACGTAAAAACAATATTTGGCTCTTGTTAAAGCGACGCACATCCTTCGGCGGTCAGCAATAAATCCCATACCATCGCTCCTTACACATGACATTATAACGATATCTCGTTCCTCGCCTTGAACGCTATTGATCGTGTTGACGTCAATAAGGATCTGATTTTTAAAATTCTGACTGAAGCTTGAAATGCTAAAATGTAAGAAAATTAATTAAAATTGTAATTTATATTTCATTACTTGTTTCATTACTTGAGCTTGGGGAAAGTTCTTGGACACTTGCTTCAAAGTATTTAAAACACTAATATGAGCATATCTTTGTAAAATATTGATATAATTGCGTGAAAATTTGACTGGTTATAATTAAGATGTCTATCTTTCGGAAAAAAATATGTATTTAAAATAATATTCAACCCCTCCCCCCTGAGCAACCCCTATTTTGACAAAATAAATGTGTCATGTTTCAAACTTGCCCGAAATCGGAATTCAAATGATACATTCAAATCAAATAAATTGTCTTAAAATTCAAACTTTTATGAAGAATTGTTTAAAAAAAGTAATTTCGATAATTTTTTAGAAAGTTATCGCATTTTGAAAATTTGTTGTACCTTTACGAAAAAGTGTGGATTTTCTCATATATCAATATCAAGCCATTATCTTTATTATTTTAATTTGTTGGGACAATTTATTTATCGAAATTACTTTTTTTTAAAAACTTTTAAAATATTAGTGTTTTAAATACTTTGAAGCAAGTGTCCAAGAACTTTCCTTGGGCACTGTAAATAAAACTTACTGCTTTTTTAGTTCAAACAAGAAAAAATCTCTCTGATCTGCATAAGGAGTAATAATTCCTATGCTTATTTTTGGAAAATGTTGAACAGAAAATGCGATTGCGTGTATCAATTCAATCACAAAATTAACTTCATCGATGTTGATATATTTCTGCAACATTTGTCTCGATTTCATATTCATAATTAAGTACGGTTTAAGTGACAAATTTGACTCTGGCAATAAATTTCCTAGTTCGTTATCATAAAAATACTGATTGGGCCACTTTAGAATAGAACTAACCATCCTGTACTGCTTAGTGAGCTTAATAGTCGGATTGTTTCGGTTACCTAAAGCTTTTTGTATCCTGCAAAAAAGAGACTGATCCAATCCCAGTAATTTAGCTTGCTAAAAAATAAAATTAATTTTAATTAATTTTTTATTGTATTATGATTTAAAAAGAACATTATTTAAATAAAATAACTCACTGGAGAAAGAACAGTTGTTGGTAAATGGTTTGAATCTCCCACTAAAATCAGTGACCTCACCCCGAAAATAAGTGGGATAAGTGTTTGTACTTCTGTACACTGAGACGCTTCGTCAATAATACATAAAGGAATCTGTTTATGCACAGAATCAGAGATTTTAGATCTGTAAAATTAATCATATTAATAAAGAAGAAAATAATGAATTAATTATAATAATACAGGAAATAGCAAATTAAAAATACACAACCCTTAAAGGATTAAAACTTACTCAAAAGTATTTGTCATGATGTCAGAAAAACATGAATCTAAAGTGCATGCGAGAATATGTGCATTTTTCAAAATAATCTTTTCTTGGACTTTAAAATCCATCAGGTACTGTTTTGTTTTTTTGTATTCTTCAAAACTGTTTTGCTGCATATCAAAAATTGCCTTAAAATTGTATAAAATAAAATTTAATAAATAAAATAATAAGTTAAATAGAAATTTCAACATTAAAAAATTATCCAATGATTAATGCATTTTAAAGAAATATAAATAAAAAAATGATTTATCACCGGATCTTGAAGATTGCCTTGGAATTTTAACTGCAAATGCTGACGGTGAACTTCCCGTTCAGTAAGATTAAACAAAGACACTTTTTTAATATCATTTTTAATAGACTCGCTGCGTCCTATTCTAACAAGTTTGAATTTGTCTGCTACGAAAAATAAATTTACATAAATTTCAAAAGTTAACAAAATAAATAATAGTATAACTTGATTTTTTATTTTGTTGAAATAAATAATTGGTAACATACCTTTGAACATTCTTTGACGAACATCTAGAAGTCTTCTTGACAACTCGTCAACCGCGTTGTTTGATGGAGCGCACACTAAGATTTTAGGAATAGTCTTTTTCTTAGCTTCCAAATATATTTCTGTGACAATATTTACAATGGTTTGAGACTTTCCAGTACCTTAATCAGTAAAATAATATCAATTAGAATAATTTTCTTAATAAATTTTATGCAAACTACCTTTTATTTGTTATCATTACCTGGAGGTCCTTGTATGAGACAAATTTTGGGTTCTTTCAGGTTGAAAATTGTTTTTGTTGCAACTACTGCATTCATTTGTTCAACATTAAGACGATCCTAAAAAAACAAGTACAATACAATGATATTGTTTTATGAATTTTACTGTTATAATGATGTATTCTTACCTGAGTAAACACTCTATAATTCAAGTTAGATATCGGAGCATTCAAACAATAATTGTCATATTTTGGTTGTAAAATATGATTGAGCAGAGGCGAAGAAGGTAAATTTTGTAACGCATGCATTGGACTTAAGACGGGTCGTAAGTAACAAATCTTTGTTAACTTCTCAACCCTAGATTTTGCGTCAGTATCAAACACTAGAGCTCTTGTGTTTACTTTGAAAGTAATGATGCCGTATGCGTTGGGGGTATAACGTTCTTAAACACAACAGGATTATTAATAGCCAATATTAACGATTAAATAAATGTAAAGACCTTCAACAAATATATTACCTAATTCTTGATTAAACCTTAACATTGGATGCATCCTTGTTTTCTGAACTTCAGTAATGTAACCAAAAATCTCTGAACGCTCGTGGGTAAAAATTATTAACGATCCTGCGGCTGGATACATTTCTGAATAATAGTCAAGTTCATTGACCAGAATTTCCAATTCTAAGCTCGTGTATGGCATTTGAGAATCTGTTTCCTTTTGCATCACCGTCGATGGTAAAATAGAACATGGCTTTGGATGTCTAAAAATAAAAATGATGTTAATATAGTATTTAAAATTATAATACATATCTATAACTTTAAAAATAAAAGCGATTCTCACCTTATAAAGGTTTTATATTCATTTAAAATGTGATGCCAAATCTCTAATAAGAGTAGAGGTTTCAGAGTTTGATAATACTCGTTGTAACTTGTGTAAGAAGTGCTTGTTTTAACTAAATGATTGTAATTAACAACCGGCGGATCACATTTCAATTGCATTGATTCCTACACAAACATAAATGGTTTTTAATTCCAAAATAATATGACAAGAAAATGAAGTTTCATTGAATTATTTTGTAAAGAATTCAGGTCGGTCTATATGAAAAAAAAGTTTCCTATTAGATGAATTTTTTTTAAAAAATTAAAAAAAAATAAAAAACTCATTTTTGAAAAGCAATTTTGTTTAACTGAAATATTATATTTCGAAGGGGTTATACATTTGAACTCTTTGAAAGAGTTGTAAAGAGTTTACAGAGAGTTTACAAAAAGTTTCAAAAATGTATAAAGTAAGTTTGTTGGGTAATTTTTTATGCAAATTATACAAATATAAAGTTTTATATGAAGATATTCTCCGCTTAACGCGGTATTCGCATAACACGGTTTAAGAATTAAGATCATCCCTCTTATAACGCGAAAAAAGCCTCGCTTTTACAAGATTTTAAAATCTAACAGTATGTTGGTTTTTCAGTAATTTTGAATCATAGTTGTAAGATATTTTAATTTCTTTTTCTTCAAATTTAGAGGTTGTTTTGGGGTCGGGAGTGGCTGAAAAAATTTTGGCTCTTCAGATTATTTTTGTTTAACATACAGATCAATTTTCATACAGATGAAATTCTTATCGTTTATGGGAAATAAATAGAAAAAAAATAGATCATTTATATTCAGGGATGGGTAAAGCGCTTTACCCAATTTTCGTTGGATCAAACGTTTGGAACTTCAGATACATATTTTTTGATATTTAATAATATAATATTTATAAAATTCAAATATAATAAATTTAACATATAATGAATAATATTAAATAATGACATATTTGTATAATTCGCAAAAAAATTACCCAAACAACTTATTTTATCAATTTTTAAAGCTTTTTGAAAATTCTTTATATGCTCTCTGTATGCACTCTGTAAACTCATTTCAAAGGTAAGAAGACCAATTTTCCAATCCAATTTTGCCAATGGATTTTTTTCCGCAATAAAATATTTGTTCCTGTAATTTTTTTACAATAAATATTATTTATTCAAGCAAACTTTAATAAATTATTCTTTTACATGAAATTGTTTAAAACTTATAAATTAGTAACAATAAATGGCCCCGATTTTATATTTTTCATAAAAAAGAATGGGTTAAATATATACGACTTAATAATTTGATTATTATTTCTCTCATGTTTGATAGGTGTCGTAATTATAAGTATCTAGACAAAAATTAACTTATCAAATTGATAAACTAATAAAGATAAAAGTTAGGCTAAAAATAGCTACTCAATTCATTTACATAAACGGAAATGAACATCCATTTTTATGTTTTAATAGATACGCGTATTTCTATGATAATTCGAAGCCAAAAGGCCGCATGTATTGAAGATGTAGATATTCTAATAGTGAAACGAAAGCTATAATAATGATCATGAAATTAGTTAAGTTTTATTATTTTTTTTTTTTTTTTTTTTTTTAC
>JABFPM010005295.1:0-11452 GCA_022817325.1 Idris sp. 1 HC-2018 | reverse complement strand
CATTCAAACGATAGCCCCGCCCTCCAATGCTATTCAAATGGAAACACTAACACACTGATAGTGTTCTTAAAATTTCTCACCTATAAACGATTGGCAATGCCGTACAGTTAAACGCTTAATATTAATTTACAGTAGTAAAACCTGTAATTAGTCAGACGATGTAACAAGCTGACTTTTATTAATGAAACAGAATTTTTTACATTCTGATAATTACAAATTTAAAAATCAATGCTCGTATTTGTGTATTATTTCTGATCTCAGTATATTGCAGTCAAAATAAAAATAACTTCATATAAAAAAAATGAACAATTATTAATAAAGTTATTGTTAATTTCATAATTTAAATAATATATTATTTAATCAAATTAGCTTTTAAAAAGTTTTAGCAATTTATTTAATATTTACTTATGATTGAAATAAAAAGAATATTTAAATAATAAAACATACTTAATTTTGTAATATCGACCAAATATTCTCGAGCTTTTTTTAAAGGAAACAAAGTTTTCCATTTTAGTGATATAATCCAATTATATTTAAGTTAAGTTATAACAAACATTTCGTTGCAATTAAACTCATTAAACTATTAGTTAACTAAGTATACTACTTTCAATTTTCTATAAGAAACTACGAATAAGTGCAATAATTGTATTTCCGAACAAACAATTCGAAGTAATTTATGAAATTATGAACGTAAGTTAAAAGTTAAATGATGCAAATCTGATCATTTTTAGACTATTAAGAGTTAAGATTAAAATCCATAAAGATATAATTTGTTGGAGAATAATTATAAATTTGCAAAACATTCGTTAATATTAAAATTTAGTATTCAATGTTAACTTAAACAAGTCTAGCTTGCACATTTGCAGATATATTATAAAAATAAGTCTGAATAAGAATGGATTAAGTTGAAACAGTGTACTAGTTGCCCAATTCAATTTAAATTCTTCTGTTCTCATTTCTTACGTTGGATTAAATTAACAGATGACAAACAGAATTTATTGAATGAGATATACATTTACGTTGACATAAATTTTATTTTATAAATATTATTTTTTTTGTAAGCTATTCTGGTATAGGAACTGAATAAGTTTAAAAAAATAACATTATGATAAAATAGATTTGATATTTTATTCAGAATTTTATTAAAAAATTTCATTGAATTATGTATATCATTCTAATTAATCAACATATTTACCAACACTTATAAATATAAGCGAACTATTATTATCACTGATAAAGAACATACATTTTTTATCGATATGAAATATAATTTTTATTTTATTTGTCTATTTTGTATTTTTTTAAATAAATTCATTAAAGAAATAAATACTATACTAGCACCATCTTCAATAATTTGGACAAATTTGCCAATTTTCAACCTGGACAATCATACTTTTAATCTTCAACTTTAAACGAATAAATCTTATGTGCATGTCTAGTTTCAATAAATTTGTATACAAGAAAATAAAAATATGTTTTTGTCTTCTTTTTTTTTGTTAAACAATTTTTTTCTAAGAAAAAAATAAATATGAATGAATTACGATTCATTTTTAAGAGTGCTAATTTTTGTGCGGAGTGTATATATATAAAAGCTCATAAAGTATTGAATGTAAAAAAAACTTTTAAAGAATTTTTATCTAAGTAGAAAATAAGTCTAGCCGATTGAAGACAAATTAATGTTTATTATTTTTAAAGAATAAGTAATAGACTTCTGCAACTCTTTTACGATTTTTTTAATTATACTTCGAAAATGACTCACAATTTTTAAACCATTTTACTTCCAAATTTAATCTTCTAAGCCATTAAATCTTGGAGAATACACAATTTTAAGTTGTTTAACACTAGAACGGCTGAGGTAAAAAATTTGTCGCTTTTGAATTTTCAAATTTTTGCCAAATCCATAAATTTTTATAGATTTATTTGCAATTTCACAAATTCTCATCATTTATCGTTATAAACATGTGTGTGAAACAAGTTTTAAAAAATTACAATGTTTTTTCATAAAATATAACAATTTAATTACACAAAAATAGTTGTTTTATGTTTATAAATTTATATCATTTATTTTGCAATCATTTCTGTATTTAAGAATGTTTTGAACAAAATGAAACTCAATAAATGAATCATAGAATTCACAGTATAATAACACAGTTTATAATAGTTCACAATTTGTAGCAGTTGTAATTCCCAAAAATTATATGATAATATATACACTAAGTTAATAAATAAAACTTAAAACCAGATCTCGATTAATCCAAAAGATTATAACCGGGAGCTCAGAGACCTCGCAACCCGTTGATTCATACAATTTTCGAGACCCATCTCGACCAGCGACGGAGCTCGACTCGACTCAGACAACAGCCATTTCCGCCAAAATACCGGCAAAACAAATATAAATACATCATAAGGCCTTGGCAATACAGAAATAAATGAAATATAAGCATACAGAAAGCACGTTAACAAAAATATTTTACTTTTTAATCTTTGTTTTGTCATCGATCAATTTTTTTGTATTTTTTTAACAATTATGTGAAATATCTACGTGTAAAATAATGAATAAACATTTTTTAATGAATATTGAATAATATAAAGTAACAAATTATTTTCTTATTTTTGCTGCCATCATCCTATTGTATCTCTGAAGATATAGTTATGTTTCTTTCAAGTTAATTAAATTTGGAGATCCCCAATGTTATGATTTTTAGTTTTTAGTTCTGAAGAGACTCTCCGAGTGATTTATATATTTTTAATTCACTAGCATCCATGTCTGGGAAAAAAGGGTTAACTTGTTAAATTTTGTTTTAAAAATTGGAAATCTATATTGTTACATTTTATACAATCAATAATATTTTATAATAAATTAAAATATTTAGTAAAGCGTTTCCATGTTATTTATGTTGTATTTGGCTTCAAAAATGCATTAACCTGTCAAAGTCAAAACTAAATTTTTCTAAATAAAAAAAAAATTAAGTAATTGAATGTAAATCTAATTCAGTATTAAATAAAGCAATATTAAAACTATACAAATAAATTAACAGTTAAAAAAATCAGCTGCTGTTTGGCATTATTAAATTTTCCGTACAAAATTTTAATAACCAGCATTTATCCAAATCGCTTGACACAATAATAAACGTTTCAATTAAAAATTTGCAATTCTTATTGTTGAATCGCTTAATTAACGAATGGTTTGAATATTTTATTAGACTGTCAATGGTGTTGAAACAAAACTGTTTCCTATTTTAAAATCAATACTATTTTTGGAAACTTAAAATGGAAAACTAATTTTAGATTCCTTACAAATTTTACACATAAATTTGTGATCAGTGAGATTCTTTCACACACAGATTTCATTAATTTATTATGAGTGCTTATTAAAATAGCTTTATTTCCGTTTAATTTTAAAGACTACTTAAATTAATACCTTTAAGATAATTAGGGTAGTTAGTTTAATTAATCTTATGTTCCGATTTACTGTATTAAGCTATTTAAATATTTGTTTTAATTAACAGTTGCAATTAATTCAATCTTAAATATCTTTGATCATGTTTTGCATGTTAAAATATTTAAATAAAACAGTATATTATTGCATATTCAATAAAAATAACAAAAAAATATTTTATTAAATGCATCTATCATTGTATATCTTCATTATTTATTTTATATCCACATTAATTTTTTTTTATATACAGACAATAAACCATATGTTTAATTGTACTTTGAAAAAAATTATACAAATTTTATGTGAACTAAATAAATTACATGAATATAAGATTAAAAAATAAAATGAAATATGAAGTTTATGCATACATAACAAGATAAAATATTTTATTCGTGATTTTAAAATAAATCTTTTTAATTATAATCTAAATAAATTTATAGTGCTAATTTTTTATCTTAATTTGAATCTTTATGACATATAAACGTTAAATAGAGACCTATATATCCATAACTTTATTTTCATCTAATTTAACGACAGTATTAATTTTTTTAGATGTCCAAAAACAATATTTATTATTATATTGTATTATAATTCTTATAACTAAATATTTATTATTATTAAAGTATAAACCAACAATTAGGTAGTATTTAATATATTATTCATTAAAAGCTAATTTCAAGTGAAATAATCAAGTCATTTCAATTTTGAATTAAGTTTAAATAATTTCAAATAATTTCCATACATTTTCACCGTTAAAATATCAGTTATTAAATAATATATAACTGTATAATTTCCTTTAAAATTTAAAATAATATTTATGAAAAGCGAAAATTTAATGAAATGATATGTATTCCTTCAGAATGATATTAAAGTTCCTAATTGTTATGAAATGTACATTTAATGTAATGCAAATAATATTTCCGAATAAGATAAATTTAGGTCGAGTTCATATCTTAAGCATCCCTATCAAACACATTAATGCCAGAACGTATGCATTTAAATACAAGTTCACACATTGTTTTGGTTATTCTTACATTAACATAAGTTTATAAGAAATAGCAATAAAACAACAAATTAGCTTTCAGTGAAAATACACAATAGAATGAAATATAATTTAAAAAAAAATTTATTTTATAATTTTTTTCAGCCAAATTTAACTTTCAAATAATATAATTGTAAAAAATGTTGATAAAAATGTAAGACATATAATACATGGAATCTAAAAACAGTACGTAAAATTACGCTGGATTTTACGGTGCAATTGTTGTTCAAATTACAGAGCAAATGTATTTTTACATACTGTCATATGGAGTTACTTTGTGTAGAATTTTCAAGTTTTTTAACTTTGCATTAAAGAAAATAGATATAAAATAATAAATACTTATTATTTTATGATTAAATTATATCTTTATCCTGAAAGTGTCAGTTTCTGTATTGTAGACAAGATTTGCGTTTACATAAGATATTGAAAAACACCTTAGTTTGCTCTGCACAAAGTTACCTTCATACGGGGTTACTTTGTGCAATTTGTTTAAATGAAAAAATTGTAACCAAATTAATAACAAAATGAGGGGTTGCTTTGTACATCAAATTTATAGGTAGTAACACTAAAAAATAAGTGCCTTATTTCAAGTTACTTTTATCATTTAAGGCAATAAAAGTGTCTCAAAACAACCATTTTGAGTTACTTTTAATGCCTTAAATAGTAAAAGTGACTCAAAAGAAGGCACTTGTTTTTGTAGTGAATTTCACAGTGAGTTTGAAAATTTTTGTCTTTGCATTTGAAACATATGCATTTCAATTAATTAATGGCTTGTTCATTGAAAATTGCAATAACAATAATCAAATTAAAATATTTTAGGATTGCACAAAGTTATCCCCTGAATACAAAGTAAACCCGTTTAACGGTACAATATATAACAACGTAATCTAAGGTCTTGAATTTAAGATTTTATTAAAATTTGTTATACTTAAAAACTATTAATGAAAAGTTGTTTAATCAGTAAAAGTACTGTATTTATAAAGTTTTTTTTTATTAAATAGTTTCTTAAAGTTATTAATTTATCAACTTACAACCATCTTACGTAAAATTACATTTATACTGTAATTTTACAGAATATTTCCCATAAAATTACATTTCGATATGTAACATCATAGAACATATTCTGCGCGGTTTGCTGCCTAAACACGTTTTATAAATTTACGCAAAATTGTTCACAGTGCATTGGAAAAGCAAACTTGATTTTAACGAATTTATAAACATATTTATTATTATAGCATAGTTTCAATTATTTGAATTCAGTTTTTACAAGTCAAAAATGAAAATATATAATAAGAATCTAAACGAAACCTTATAACTCGTTGTATTTTTTGAGCTACGTTTTTTACATTTTTGTTTTTTAAACTTTTAAAAGTTTTCAATGTATTTAATGTTTCTACTAGATTTCAAATCTTTGTTTTATTTTTGCACTACAATTTTTTATTTAAATGTATGTTTACGTAAGAATAAATAAAACATTGTTCAAGCTTTTATTTAAATGCTTAAATTCAGGTATTTATTTGTTTAGAATGCTTTGGATGTGATTCCAGCCAAATTTACAGAAGCAAATCTAAACGAAATTCTAATAAGAATTAATTAAAATGAAATATTAATATACACCAAACGTTGAATAAATTATAAATTGTGTCTGACCTACACACACAAAGCTCAACAGAAACAAATTAACATAATTCATAAATTTGAATATTGTCGTTTTTCTTCTACAGTAAAATTGAAAATCATGTTAAATTAAAGTATCTCAATCTTTTTATTAATATACAGATTTTGTAATCTGAATAAATAATGCGAATTAACATTCTTTAATGTACTTAATAAAAACACTGTAACAATTTATTGTAAAAATGCATATTTAATTGTAATTACCTTTAAAACAAGTATAAACATTGTTAATTGAGTAATAAATATTGTAAAACAAAATTAGTAAAAATACCGAGTTTGTAAAGTATACTTAGAATTATTAAAAACAACAATTTATTATTTTTTGCCCTTTGTATTACAAATAAATGTTAATACTTTGAATAATCGTTGCAAAGAAATTTTCAGTTTTTATATTAATAAAACCATTCATTATATTGAAGGTAAATGAATTTAAAGTGCAAAAATTATTCTCCACTCTGTGACATTTTTAGAGGATCAATACAAAAAATTCAATTTCTCGATTAATATTGTTTTATCGTTAACATTAATCATCTCTTAAAACTTTAATAATATCGCCTCCAACAAGTTATTCAAAATGCCTATTATTACAAAAAAACAAGTTTTTATTTAACTTTGTTAAATTTTTCAACACAATTCGCAAATGAATTTTTTTACACTGTTTGAGATAAACACAAATTTATTAATAATTCATAATTTTAAGTGTTTTGTAATTTTGTGTTTCATATGTAATAATGTTCATATATAATAGTGTTTTGTAATAGTATTTCATATATAATTTTACGAAAATTTTGTTGAAGTAATAGCACTGTTTGACTTTAAAATTAGTTTATTTAATAATTAATAATTTAATTACCCTGTTTCTGAATAATTATATTTTCCTTTGTCATAGATCCACAGCAGATTCCTTGTCATCCGTACGAACCTTTCAAATGTCCAGGTGATGGCCTTTGCATTTCCATACAGTATTTATGTGACGGAGCTCCAGACTGTCAAGATGGGTACGATGAGGATTCTCGTTTATGTACGGCGGGTAAGACAACGTCTTATTTGACCTAAATTCAAGACATCACCAGAACAATAGCGTATGCGGCAAGTTGTCCCAAAACGCCGTTAAAGCTCCTTTTTTACTTCATCAGCTCAGCTGCTTGCTTTCTATAAAAAAATAAACTCATTGAGTTAATGCAATTACTTTGTAAAATAAAGTAATAACAAAAACTCACAAGAATTTAATTTTTTGCTTTACTCATTAATTTATCCTACAAAAAAATTGCACATGTGAGAGCTGTTTGTTCGCAATCTTCGAACTGAGTATTTTAATATATGAACAATTCTACACGAAATTTTCCTTTAAGTGACATGACAAAAAAAATTAGGTATTGTGGCACACCTTTAAGACTATATTTTTCGGGTTATTTGGGCCCTTAAATAAATGGAAAAAATGTCGAACAGACAAAATTTCCGGGTTTACATTTATGCAGTTTATGAAATATACACAAAAATAACGATTTTAAAGCATTTTATTAATTTTTTATTACAATTTAAGTCGATAGTACATCTTTAAGAATATTTTTCTCAATTTTTTGGCCTCTGTTTTATCAGAAAAAATGTTTTTTCTATCTAAATTTAATGGGTGGAAATCGAAATTAATACAAATTTGCTGTTTTTTTATAATTTGACATAGCAAGTTTAAGGGTATCCCGTGTACTTTTTAAAATTTAATCAAATATTTTTTTTTTTTTGGAGTAGCTATGAAACGTGAAAAAAAATATTCCTAAAGATGTGTCATTATGATTTCAGTCAGTTTCATCTTAAAATCATATTGTACGTTTACAGACTTCCAATTTTGCCGGCTTAACTGTTTCATTCACTGTGTACATTATAATGTGCATGATTTCAAAATTAAATTTTTAAGTTGTTTTAATGGTTTTTGTAATTTTTTGGGCCTTTTTGTTTATAATATGTTAAATCATGATTAATTAATTTTGAAAAATATAAAATTAAATAAAAAAAATGTTTATAACAAAAGATATTGAAAAAAAAAACGAAAAAAAATTTCGAGTTTTTTTCGTCATAAGTCTCTTAATTTCATTACTATAATGATGGTGGACATGAATAAAGTTAATTTGAATCTGTAAATAAAAAGATGCTTTATCACTGATTTTAATTGCACCATTTTAGAATAAATGTAAAAACAATTGAATTGTAAATACAATTTCAAATCTGCTGTTAAATTAAGTTAAAAAAACTGGCAATAAAAAATTAATAAAATGCTCTGAAATCGTTATTTTGTGTGCATTCAAAAATCGAAAAAAGGGTATTAGCAAGGAAATTTTAACTGTTCGACATTTTTTTCATGTACTTGAGAGTCCAAATAACCCGAAAAATATGGTCTTAAAGGTGTGCCACCATAACTTTTTTTTCTTTTCATGCCACCTAAAGGGAAATTTATTTAGCTTATACAAGGTGAGTATTTAAAGATGTCGGAGTCGAGCGAGTGGTAAAAATGGTGCAATTGTATTTTTAGTGTATTTGAGAACACATAAACTGTCAAAGTAATTTTGTTTAAACATCAAATCAAGATTACATAAAGATTTCATTTTAGGTTATCAATTCATTTAATATTTTTGTAAATTAAATTTTGTTTTTACTGAAACTTGAAAAAAATTCTATTTATTTCAGTAAAAGTATAAAACATTGCCTTTTATGGAAAATTATAATAATGATTACTTTGGATTGATCACGTTAAAAGTGCAAAAATTAATACAAAAGTTGATAGTTAAAAGAAAGTTATCTGATTTTGATTTGCTGTTTATAACCAAAATTATATTGACAGTTTCATGTGTTCGCAAATACACTAAAAATACAATTGCATCATTTTTACCACTCTCTCGACTCCGACACCTTTAAATACTCACCCTGTATATATGCATACTATTTGTTCTCATTGATAAAAAACAATCTCATTTCTTTTCGAATAATAAATATTTATGTGTACTTTATTAAACAGCAGTTTTGAAATTGCATTTACAATTCAAACGTTTTTACATTTATTCTAAGCTTGTGCAATTAATATCAGTGATAAAGCATTTTGTTAATTTAAACCGCCACATTTTGAAGTCTGTAAACTTACAATATAATTTTAAGATGAAACTGACTGAAATGTAAAACAATTCATTTAGTTATAAAAAAAATCATCATAAACACTAAAAAATAAAAAAAAATTTTAAATTATGAGAAATTATTTCATTAGTTCATTTGCAAACTATTATTTTCTGTTATTTCTATTTCAATAGTTTTGCAGTAAACCTGAACTACACTGTTCGCAAAACAAATTATACACTTAATAAAAAAAATGACATGCTATTTATATCCATGACCTGAAAAAAATTCATAGATCATTTACATGATCAATTTTTCTTTAGTTGTTATCTTTATTTTTTTAATTAGGGTTAATTTAAAAATTATTTTGTAAGAAATGTAAAGATATATTATAAAACTTGAAATTATTATTAAAAGAATTGAAAATAAGGCAATTTTATTGAGAACTTTATTACAAATTATACTAAAAAAACTAGAATTTTTGATTAAATATAGTTAACACAATAATATTAACAAAATTTTATATTTTATAGAAATATTAATTAAATTCTATCAAGATAAAGATATTTTTCAATTTCCTCATTCAACAACTAATTGAACGCATTTCAAAAAATGTCTTATATTTCTCGTCAGTTGGATATCAATAAAGAAAAACTACTTGTCTCTTATTACTTGTTTTTCCCTCTTTCTTTTTCTTTCTTTGTCTTATAATGAATTGTTCTACAAAAGTCGTTATTTCACGTAAGCTTTCCTGAGTAATATTTACCTTGGCTTGACCTCTTTTCATTTCATGTACATATGTACTATTAAAATGTTTGATAACACATATACATGTCTACGTTATGTATTCATCTCAAATGCGCGACGTTTTTCAGCGAAACGACCACCTGTGGAGGAGACAGCGAGCTTCTTGCAGTCTCTGATTTCAAGCCACGGGCCAAATTATCTCGAAAAATTATTCGGCAATAAAGCTAAAGATGCACTGTCGATGCTCGGAGGCGTTAATAAAGTGGCTATAGCTCTTTCTGGTGAGTGTTGTTAACAAAAATATACAATGTCACATTGTTTGTAACTATTTTAAAATCTTTTCTTTTAAAGCAGTTGTTAAGAAAACCTCTTACAAACTTTTGTGTCGAGGGATGTAATGACTGGTGGATGCTAAAAGATACCTCTTAGAGTTGCTTAGTCTTTGAGAAGACTTTTATTACGTTGTTTTTTATTAGCTGAACAAACATTATTATATATAAAAAAAATCTTAAGCTGTACATTAATAGTACATTTGTTTTTTGTTTTTTTTTGTAATGATAATTTTTTTATTTTAAGTAGCACAAATGATATAGATAATTTATCAGATTAATTAGCAAGACATGGTATTTTCGCAAAACTAATTTATAAGTATTGCTTGGAAAATGTTAATATTTGAAAAACACATAGAAGATTTAGAGAAAAGAAATCAATTTATAAATCTCATCTACTGGGATTTCTTTCCAATTCTTTCCATGACTTGCAAACTCAAAATAAATGCTTTGAGAGAAAAATAGAACATTCTAAAGAATCAAATTGAACGTATTTATTTATAAACTAAGCTATTCGATAATCAGTAATAATTTATTTATTTGTCCCTGTACCACACGCGTACATTACTTCGTTTAAAAACAAAAAAAATATTTTACACAAGAAAAATATTATATCAAGCATTTTGTTTTTAAAATAAAAAACTGTGGTTACAATGCAGATTGAACATATAAAAAGAATATTTTACAAAAGAAGAATACGTATACAATTACCCAGATAAACAATATAAATGAAATTATGTATTCAATTTAAAACTAACTTTGCCTGAATTGAATAGCTTAAGAATAATACCAAGTAGTATATTTTTTTCCATACAATATTATTCAACGTTTATTAAAAAACTTTGTTGAGTGTATAAGATTTTTTTTTCTATGTGTGACTATTAAAAGAGAAATTCTTTGTACACCAATACAATTTATTAACTATGTGTGTACTAAAATCTCATATTTCAACAAGATTTTTACGAAAGATGATCAATTGATATACTGAAACCCTGGAAAAACTCAATTTTTATTTAATAAATTTGATTACGTGTCAAAAACAAAATTTACACGAGAACATTATTTTCAAAAAAAAAAAAATTTAATTTTTTAAGTGAAATCTTAATTACTGTATATTAA
>JABFPM010005294.1:0-11453 GCA_022817325.1 Idris sp. 1 HC-2018 | reverse complement strand
CTAAATAAAAGAGAAATTAAAAGACATTTTGATATGCTTTTATTTGGACAAAAATTGGACTTAAGTCGTTCTTCTTATGACCCACAAATTTACTTGTTTGCCCTTAAAATATGAGACTTATATATATATTTTTTTTTGAAAAAAACACGAAGTGCGCCATCTGCTTTGCGTCGTCATGAAAACGAGCTGCATGATTATTGACACATCCCGCAACCCCTGATGGCGGTTAAAGCGACTCGTGACCGTCGGCTGGGAAGTAGTAGCATGGCGAGAGCCCGACAGCCGAGTATCGACCAATTATTATTAGACGACAATAAGTAGTATTGCCACGTTTAGTGTAACCGTACCTTTTGACCGCGGCACGCACGAGCCACGGATGACAGATTACGCCCGAGGTATTATGTCCGGTACCTCGGTCACAGCCGCGCATAATAAAAGGAGGCAAAAAACAAAAGGGAACAAGTGATTGTCGCGAGGGTGTCGGTGCACACGCACAGTGCCAATACCTTTGATGAAGCGCAAAGCTCACGGCCGCCCGGGTGTTCCACTCGACGGCAATCTGTTGCATTCACAAAACAAAACACTGTTGTTAACATGCTATACAAAAATACAAAAAAACATCTTTCAGTTTCAAAATTAATAATTATTTGTTTTGTTTGTATTATTTTGAAGAAAAACATGTTCAACGTTATTTGAAAAAAAATTTAAACATGAACATGTTTTTTTCACTTTTTGAACATGTTCACAACTAATAATTTGAGTTCTCATCTTAAGATTAGCCGTTGTTTTTTTAAAAAAAATAAAACTGTTTGAATATGAACATGATTTTTGTTACTGAACATGTTTAATTGTAGAACAAGTTCACAAAAGCCATATTTTTAAAGTTTAAATAACTATCAAGATGTTTAGTTTGGGAAAAAGGATATTCAGGTTCAAACATAAACATGTCTTGAAAATGTTCACAAGTTTTTGTTTGTAATCTCACTATATGTTTATGCAAATGTAAAACATTGTATCTGAACATGTTTATTTAAAAAAACATTTAAACTTACATGTACATGTTTTTTTCAAGCAATTTATGAATCAGAGATGTTTTTTTGTTCTTTTTTAACAGTGGTTTATCTTAAATGTTAAGTAATTACTGTTTCTCAAAAATTCATTCGAAGGAATTAATTATCGTGATCATTCTTATTACGTATAATATCATGTAATATTGAAGGCAAGTTATCCCGAGATAACGATAATAACAGTCATAATAACGTGAAAAACTGAACCCATGAGAGAAACGTTCACAAACATGAAAATCGTTAACATTTGATTATTTATATTAAACTTTAAATTTATTTTTCATTTTTATATAATGTGCGTCATTTTTAAATGCATTTTTGTTACATAAAAAGTTATATAATTTTTTTCTTTCTTTTAATAAGTCAACTCTTTGACACCAAAAATGTGTTTGCCGCGCGAATGATTATCAGTTTTTAATATCGCATTATTGATTCGTAAAATAATTGAGAACAAAATCGACATTAATGCGATCGATATACGCCACATATAAGCAACTAAACTGTTTCCACTATTTGTATGGCTGACAAATAGTGTATCATGGAAATGTTATTTCTCATTGAATCTGTGTCATTGTACTTTGCTAATCTATAATTAATTGTTACAATTGTTGATATTTTATCCAAAATTTTAACAAATAATTAAAATATGTATTATAAATTAAAACTCTTTATTCAGAGTCAGAATATGAAATTCAAAAAAAAAATAAATAAAATTTCTTGAAAATACATTTTTAAAATTGTTTATATATTTTGAAATATAATTTACACTGTATGAAAGTGTAACAGTTATTGAAACCCCAGCAAAACAATTTAAAATGCATATCTATGACCTGTTTTTTTTAAATTTGTTATATAATAAAAAAATAGGGATTATTTTTTTCAAAATTCCTTGTAAGTTAGAATTATTGTGCAAGAAATTGTAATCTTTCAACTTACTTCTGAAATAATAATAAGTTTATTATTATTTTTAGACTATAACTATATATATATGTAAATCTACCTGACTATATACTAAAATCAGGTGATTTTTATTTATGTCACGGGATATATCGACAAAGTTCACACTTAATAGTTTTTATTAATGCATCGTGTACAGAAATGAACTGTTTTATGACATTTAGAATTTTATATTATAAATAATTAAACAACCTCATTAATCTTATTTTTGAAACGAATATCTCCATTTATTCAACGACTTGTATTCTACTCGAATTAAATATCAATACATTTTGTTCTTAATTAAAAATGATTTCCTTTTTAAATTTAAAAAGTAAAGTTTGTTTTTCTTTTAAAAATTTGAATACAATTTGTCAAGTTTCTTCAACATTTTATGTCTTTACTTATCGTAATTTGCTTTATCTTAAAAAGTATAAATATCCATTTTCATATCACTATATCGTTGTTCAGAATATAAACAGTAGTGATATTTAAAGGTTTATATAATTATATGCATTAGTATAAAAAAAGTTTTGAATAGAGTTTTTTCAATTTTCGAAATTGTACTTTTTTCATCTAAAAAAGGTACAAATACATCAAAATTCAATATTTTACAAAATAATTTTGAAATTTGTACCTTGACCAATTTTTTTTTAACAACATTTAAGAGTTACACAAAAATTTGGGCCAATTACATTGTTTAATCAAAAAACGATTAACAAAATTGCTACCATCAGCTTGTTGATAAGTTGACAGACCGTCAATTACAAATAGAAAGAGTAAAAGAGAAAGATGTTGATAGTGTAATTGCGATCAATATGTATAAAGTCAGCGAACAGTAAAACGCAAGTATACACTTAATATATAAAAAACATTTTTCCTTTTAAAGTTCTTAAAAAGTAACAAAATAAATAAAAATAGTAAATTAAAAAACATTTTAAAAATAAAAGTAAAATTAAAACAATTTTTCTTGTTTAAATTTAAAAAAAAACAAACGATTTCTTTTTTTTTTTGGTTTACATAAAAAAGAACAAAAAACTGATTGCGTGGATATTACGTTGAAAACCAGCGACTTACGTATAAGTTGTATTTATACGTAATATCAAAACAACTTGGAATTTATTGCATACATAATTGTTTTGAGTTTTTCTTTTTAAAATTCTAAAACAAAAAATTAAATATTAAAATCACTATTTGCTTTTGATGTTCATGTTCTTTGTTTTTATTTATATTTTTCACAAAATATTATTTTGTATTTTCTATTTATATTTATTTATTTTTCTCCGTTTGTATTTATTGTTTTTCTTTGTATGTTTACTTTTCTTTTCTTCGAAAGTATTTCAAGGTCACAACAAACTTTTATGTAATTTTAAGGTACCATTGCTTAACTCAGATTGCTTTTCACGATCATTTCTTAATACAAAGAAAGTAACAGTGATGATTAAAAAAATTGCAGATAAAGCAAGGAGCAGCTGGAAGACTGACGAGGCTTCAATATGAGCGCAAGGAACGCACAATCGAATTCAGGGCACGTCGTGGTTAACTCGTCAAACACGGTAGGAAGTTCGATCGAAGCTTTCTTTGCCGAGACGGTTATCTTCATCACGGGTGCGACAGGTTTTCTGGGGAAAGCGCTTTTGGAGAAACTTCTTCGATCGTGTCCACGACTGTCCGCCATATTCGTACTTATTCGTCCAAAAAAAGGTCAAACTGTTGAGCAAAGATTTAAGGAACTCATCAATAATCCGGTATATATGATCTATATATACCTATATATTATAAAATATACCTATATAAACTTACATCAACCCATATTTACTCAAATATAAATGTATAAACCAATATAAAACTATATGTATCTAAATATATCTGTATCAGCATATATACATACACCTAAATATACCTGCTTAAACCTATACATGTCTATATTTACCTACATATAATAAAATATACCTATGTATTACTAAAAATACCTATATAAACCTATACATATTTAAATATACCAGCTTAAATCTATATAAGATATATAAATGTAAGATTATTTAAGTCGCTTTTCCTTAATAAAATAAAAGAAAACGAAAATATCTTCGTTTGTTTACTTACAATTAATAACAATAAAGCATTATTGTTTTGATACAAATATATCGTTTTCTTATAGTTAATAACAATAAAATATTATTGTTTTGATGCAATAATCCTTTCTTTTTAGGTTTACGACAGAATAAGATGGGAATTTCCGAGTGCATTAAACAAAGTGTTTCCGGTGAAAGGGGACGTGAGCATGTCTGGACTGGGCCTGAGCTCAGAGGACCGAGAAATGCTGATTCAACGTGTAAATATTGTATTTCACGGTGCAGCGACAGTAAGATTTGACGAACCCTTAAAAGTCGCCGTCAATTTGAACACCAACGGCACCGACCGGATGATCGGCTTATGCCGCGACATGCCTAATCTCATAAGTTTTGTTCATGTCAGCACTGCATACAGCAATGCCGATCGATTTGAGATCAAGGAAAAGGTTTACAGGTGTGCAGACGAGAAGAATTTTACAATTACATCAGGCTATTATAACAATATTATGCAACACAAGAAATCGAAAGTTTTGAATGATGATAAAGGAGGTTTAACCTACTATTATGTGGAAAGTTTTCATTTACAACACACAAAAAGAAAAACATCATTTTCAAAATGTCGACAATTTCTTTATGTTGAACCAAAATCCTGTTTTAAATTAACGTCTCCTTTAAAAGCATTTTTAAATTCTTAAGTGTTTAATTTCACATCCTTAATAAGCACTTGTTTTGGAAAAACAACCTTGTTTATATTATTTTAAAAAGAACCGTTGAATTGATGATTTCTCGTTTTCCAGCACAAAAGTAAAACCACAAACAGTAATAGACATGTCGGAAAATTTGGACGACGAAACAATGAGCATTTTGGAAAAAAAGTTGATTGGAAAACATCCAAACACTTACACTTTGACGAAAGGTCTGGCGGAACAGGTGATACAAACCAAGGGGATCGGCCTGCCAATATCAATTGTACGGCCTAGTATTGTTTGCGCGGCTTATCAGGAACCTTTTCCAGGATGGGTTGACAATGTTTGTGGAATTACCGGTAAAATTTAAAACACATATTTAGTATATATGTTGGTTATTATCTAAATATAAACTGATTTGTTTTTAGGAATAATGATGGAAATCGGCCGTGGAACCATCCGCAGTATTGTTTGCAAAGATACTCTGAATGTTGATGTCGTGCCGATCGACTATGTTGTTAACACGTTAATTTGTGTGGCCTGGTACAACTCGACTCATCCGAGTAACAATGTCAAGATTTATAACTGCACTAGTGGTGCTTTTAATGGTATCACGTAAGTGATTTGCAATTTTTTTTACACCTATATATATATTCGGGTGTATCGAAAAAAAATTTTTTCATTGACCCTATCAAAATTTGATAGTTTTCATGAAAATATGAAGCCCCGTTCAAGCCAAATTTTTTTCATAGACCATAATTTAGGCGCAAGAGTTCAGAAAATCGAATTTTTTGGCTATTTTCAACCATTTTAACGTTTTTAGTGTTCAACTCGATTTATTTGGCAATATACACTGAAGTTTTTTGTTATACTTTTATGAGTGGTGTTCCCTTATATAGAAAAAAATTATTAAAACATTAAAATCGAATAACTTTTCAAGGTATAATAATTAAGAAATTTATAATAAAATATGTTTTCAAAATTAAATGAACTAAATAAATGTTAATTAACTGATATCAATCAATTCATGTTAATAACAACATTTTAATATACTTATTTACGTCATATTCGCAGTTTATCATCGTTATTTGTATAAAATGGAACTATTTTTCATATCATTAACAGTTTTTTAAAAAAAGTTTTATTATACTTATATATTTTATTGTAAAAAACATATTTTATTATAAATTTCTTAATTATTATACCTTGAAAAGTTATTCGATTTTAATGTTCTAATAATTTTTTTCTATATAAGGGAACACCACTCATAAAAGTATAAAAAAAAATTTCAGTGTATATTGCCAAATAAATCGAGTTGAACACTAAAAACGTTAAAATGGCTGAATATAGCCAAAAAATCGATTTTCTGAACTCTTGCGCCTAAATTATGGTCTATGAAAAAAAATTTGGCTTGAACGGGGCTTCATATTTTCATGAAAACTATCAAATTTTGATAGGGCCAATGAAAAATATTTTTTTCAATACACCCTAATATTTATATATATTTCATTGTAAACAGGAATAGTGAATAATCAGCCGGAAAAAGAACAAGGAAAACGGGTTGTTTTAGACCTTGTGCAAAACTTGCCATCAGGATTTGATATAACGACCGACAATTTTTTTACGTCATTGAAATTGGCCCAGCAACTTTTACAAGACAAAAAAAGTTTGACGGGAACTGTCAGAAAAATTCGGAAGGAAGTACCAAAGGAAATGCTACCAAGCAAAGACCGCGAATTATTTTCGAGTAGATTTTTGCACACAGAAGAAGCGACCATGGTTTCGTACGTTCCAAAACCGAAAAAGTCTGTAATTTTACTTTCTACGCATTACCTGGGTAAATATTTAAATATCATAAACAATTCTATATTCAATATTTATGATTATAATTTAATAATTAAAAATTAAATTTTCTTTCGCAGCTCCGGAAACCAATTCATAAGAGTTTAATTTTAATCCAGAAATGATATTGCAATATAATGAGTGCAAAGGAGCTGTAGATACGCTTGACAAAATGGCTAAAGAATATTCCTGTAAAACAGGCACAAGAAGGTGGCCTTTGGTTTTATTTTATAATTTTGTTGATATTGCTGCATTGAATTATTTTATTGTATATAAAACTAAATATCCATATTACAAAGATGGATTGAAAGACAAGCGTAGAAGTTTTTTAAAAGAGCTTGGCTTAAGTCTTGTTCAGCCTCTCGTTCTCGAAAGAAGTAAAAATATGCAACGTATGCCAAGAACCATTTAAGAAAGCATCAAAACACTCCTTCAAATTCCACCAGTAGAAGATGATTAACAGTCAAACGCTGCGAAAACTTTGCCAAAAAAAGGCCGATATAAATGCTGTCGACGAAACAAAAATGTTAAAGTTAAAGCTATTTGTAAAAATTGCAATAATTTTGTCTGTGTACAGCATTCTGTTCGTGAAAATCTCATCATTTGTTTAGATTGTAAGGAAAAGCAAGAAGTCGAAAAATAAGAGATTGATTTTATATTTTGATTGTTATAAATATAATAAATGTTTAAAAGATTAATAAATAATTTATAAAAATATTTTTTATTATTTTGTTTATAATTAATCATTAAAAGAATACCATAAAAAATAATAAGTAAAGTAAATTAGTTTAAAAAATGGAAAATGCACTAGAATGGTCTAATAAACATTTAATATTAATAATAAATAATTTTTGGAAAAACAACCATAATAACTGATAAATTACACAAAAAACTAGTTAAAAAAAGTAAAAATGCTTTGGGGCGACTAAGTCGCCCCATCTGGTACTGCATGTTATAATTTTTCACCTGGTAAGACAAAGGTTAATGGTGCTCAGCTGAAAAAGAAGATTCAAAGAAAATAGAAAGCAGAAGTGAAAGAGGCCAATGAGAAGGAATTCGCACTACCACTTCTTCTACGATACATCGAATCTAAGGGGAAAATTCGAGAGAGATTGGCCTCAACTTTTGGGACGAATCAACCGAACCAGAAAAAAAGGACACACGCTCAGAGATCTACGGAGTCTGATGAAGGACAATATAATATTCTTGCGGAAACATAAAAAGTAAAAATTCGTAGTGTCAATATTAGCTTTGAGCAGCACTTTACTCAAAGTTACTCAGACTAAATTGCACTACAGCAAAAAAGCCTCAGCGGAATTAGCCAAGAGCATGGTAGAAGAGCACACACACAAAGCATTTATGAAAAAATCTTAGTTAAACCGGGAAATTGTTAGAGAGTTTGATCATTTTAGTATCTTACATGTATAAAAACAAAGTGACAAGCGATTTAACGATATTAAGTGTAATACATAAAAAAAAGCATGACGAAGATAAAACAGTAGTTGTTTTCTCAGCTTACTTTCCGCATAATGATAACTTAGTTTTTCGGAAAGGTTAGAGATGTTGTAGGAACAATTTTGTACTAATCATTAGATATGATGCCAACTCTCACCACGAAGTATTAAGCATTATCGCCAATGACAGAGGTCACAATCTGTAAAGATACCTTACAGGGACCAATATGCGTATCCACGATTAAGATAATGAAACTACGTTTGTCACTAGAAACAGAGCAGAGATACTAGATCTCCCACTCGGGACATGTACGAAGAAAAACCGAATAAAAATATGACGTGTCTTAAAAGTAGCATGAATGCCTGGCCCTTAAACAATCTGCTTTGAAATGAGATCAGTAATCAATATGACTTTATGGTGTAGAAATCCCAAACAAAATTGCTTTAAATAAAATAGATTCTATCATGGGGACAGAATAAGTGAACTCGAAGGACTTTATAGCTCAAGAGAGGGCTTAGGAAAGATCATAGATGTTTTTCAATGAAAGATACATTCACATATATTATCGGTCCCCCCGTATGGCTGATCTATTTTTGATAATTTTGAAGAATCGGTCAATCGATGGATCGATTGCATTGGATGAGCGAAGCTTTGGTCCGCTTCGAATCGTTTAATCGACTGATAAATCCATTAATTCTACAAATGAATGCTCCAGGCAGTAATAAATGGTTTATTTTGTATGATCTTCTAGGAGAACCATATAAAGATAAATTCTCATGATTATTAAATCAATTTTGTCATTATTCACAAAAACTCAAATAAGAAATGTCAAAAAACTTAACAAATCTACAAAAATAAATATTTTAAGACGCTTGCTGTACACTGTAATGTACACATAAATGGTTTATCATGTATGAGTTAATTAGAGGGATTTTCTGATCATATTTTCTTATGATTAATAACATGAATTCATTGGTTTTTCAATAGAATAATTATGAATATATATTGAAAAACTTCTGAAAACAGGGTTTTTAGAGCTCCTGTGCTACATCAAAATCATAATTACACAAGTTTAATTAACCAAATTTCGTTTTTTTTATTGTATCAAAGTTGGACTCAACATATTTTTTAATCATTTTTTGCGTAGAAAGAGAATCCTTAAACGATAAGATCCTATCACGTAAGGATTTTGAAATATACGACTTCAAATTGCCAAAATTGCCGTTTTTCAGGCAGCTGCAATTCTTTAGACTCAAAATATATGCAATCCTTTGTTGAAACACGTAAAACTACAATAAAAGAGGTTCAAAGTAGTCTGGGTCGCATCGGTTCTGGCACGTCGCAAATACACAGTCGGTAGAGATGGGTTAACATCATACACCTACGAAGCATCATCTGGAGTTCCGCAGAGCTCGCATCTCGGTTCTTTGCTATTCAACCTATTTATTAACGATTTACCTGGAACTTTTAAATTCTGCTATTTGTTGATGTACACAGATAATATCAACATATTGCACTTCATAAATTTAAGTGAAGATTCGGCGACACTTCAGAGTGATCTAGATTTGCTAGTCAAGTGGTGCTCCACAAACCTGCTTAAGCTTAACGTCACCAGATGTAATGTTGTGTTTCTTTCGAAAACGTACTACCATCCGATTTCTCTACAAAATTGGTGAACAAGTGATTTCCCAACTCATGTGGCACTAACTAAAATAAACAAATAAATAAAAATGAGCTATCAAAATTGATGTTTAGCTATAACATTTTTTGTGTACTATTAGTGGAAACATAGTCATTTAAAAAATATACGTCTCCTATTACGATTCGTCGTATTTTAGTCTTATGACATTTTTATAAAAACTTTCAATTGTAAAATTTATTTTACAATATAAATTGATTAGAAATTTAAGAATAAATGTACAAATCTTATAATTTTTAAATTCATGTTGACAGTTGGTATTTGATTGTTTTTTGACAGTTCATGCTGGATTCTAAACAACATGGATCAACTTCATAAAATAATGTTTAAAAAAAATATTGTTAATCATGGTCACTTCAAAGTTTAGTTAATGCATCAGTTCAAATTTATTGAAAATATTTGGCACGACTAAAATATAATCAACCGTAATCCTGAGAATAAAATCTTAGAAACGACTATATTTTAAATGGCTATATTTCCACTATTAGTAGACACAAATTCAATTTTGATGGTTCATTTTAAAGCTTTTTTACTGTAGATTAAATTGCTTTAACAAAGGATTACATATATTTTAAGCTTCAAGAATATCAACTGTCTGAAAAATGCTAAAAGTGGCAATTATAGTTGATTCTTAGTTGAATATTTTAAAATTTTTACTTGATAAGACCTTACATTTATAGATTTTTTTTCTACGCAGAAATTGTTTTAAAAATACACTGAGTCCGACCCCGCTGCAAATTGTATGTTGACTAGTGTGTCTGTTTTAAAAAAATTAAATTCAGTCAGAATTATTATTAAAAAAATTGACTAAAATAATTAAAAACTGTGCATATAATAATATAACCTTTTTCGTAAACTGCATATTAAACATTACAAGTAATATATTATGATAAATGCTCAAGTAAAATTTTCAAATCGAAAAATGGGTATACATTTATAAACTATTTTTTATCATTTAAAATGTAAAATTAACAATTTTGTACACCACATGTTTATTAGGACAAAAGTTCCATTAGGCAAACTGCCCGAATACCTATTTTCTTATATATTTTTAGCTTCAGACTATAAAATCCGATCGTTATGTATGCCAACACATTCACAAAATCTATAACTTGTGTGTTTATAGGGAGGCACTAAAAATCTAATTTAATATTCTAATATTAATCTGAGAAAATATGTACATTTTCTGAAGTTTTACCCGTAACAAAATAGATGGTGTACCAGAAAAAAATTCACATAAAACCTTTTAGAAGTGTCTATTTGCACATCGTCTCACCCGTCTCGCCCGCCTCACTCGTGCTACCCGTCTTACCCGTTCTACACGTCTTATCCGTCCTACCCGTCTTACTCGTCCTACCCGTTTTAGTCATCTTTTGAATTATTTTTTAGATTATGATGACTGAAATCGTAAAAAATTCGCATTTCAAAAATGTGAATATAATTCTGAATTTAAATATTTTGAAAAAATGTTTGAATTATTATATGTAATTGTTTTAATCTATTGTTGGTAATAGTAGTTTTCTCTTAATCAACCATTGCAATTTGAATTCGCTATTATCGTATTTCTAGCGAGGACGTTATGCTGCCATCGGTTCGTGCCTTGTATCCTGAAATGGAACGGCCTCAACTTTTTTTTATGCAGGATAATTGCCCTGCTCATACCGCAAGAGATACGATGATCTGGTTCGAAGAACAC